>CM053270.1:17055832-17098332 GCA_028583415.1 Protea cynaroides | reverse complement strand
GATTCAGCCCGAACCAAACCCAAATCTAAAAAACCAAACTAAAAATCGAAACCAGCTTGGACTAATTGATAATCCCAAACCAAATCGAACCAATAAGACCAAAACTGAACCAACCTGATAATGGTCCGGTAGAGCCCATTAATCCAACTTTTTTTACAACATATACATATAGCAAACCGAAACCAAATCGTTAGTAGACGAACAAGAGTCCAATAAGCCACCGATAACAAAGCGACACCAGGATGGGAATGAATGAAGAAATACTAAATCATCTCATATCGAATTTTAAACTTTGGTTCTTCCCAAAATTACTACATCTACAATGCAGTCCAATCCAGCCTGAATCTTTTATTGGACATGTTTCGTGTTACCCTTAAAAAGCCTAAAATCGACTAGTCCGGACCAAAACCAAATCGAACCAACCCATTGACATCCCAATATTAGTTGAAGGGGGAGGGGGAAAAGAAAAAGAGAAAAGAAACAAAATGTGTACACGTAAGCATGAGGGTTTTCAAAATGCAGTTTAAGTAATCATCCCTGTCTGAGGACTTGATCCATTCTAATATAGTGCAGGTCTTGCTGATCAACAAATTCCATCATTCATATAGAAAGATGGTGTGCTTTTAGGAACAACATGCAAGCCATGTTTATATATGTAGAAAGGAAATGCCTATCATCCCTGTCTGAGGACTTGACCCATTCTAATATAGTGCAGGTCTTGCTGATCAACAAATTCCATCATTCATATAGAAAGATGGTGTGCTTTTAGGAACAACATGCATGCCATGTTTATATATGTAGAAAGGAAATGGAGAATCATAACGTAGAAGGCAACTGGGAGAAATAGTTTTAGTAGCTTTATTTTCCGTCTGATAGGACCCTTCCAAATTAAGATACTAAAAAGAACTCTCCAATAAGGTTCTATACCAGGGTACCAAATACGGTATCGATCATGTTCAAAATCAATTCAATTCGGATCACTGTGGATCCAATGGGAAACTAACATGTATTCGATATCATATATAATAATATTAAAATAGGATTGGATCGAGGATCGATCAACTCCAAAATCAATACGAATCAACCGATCCAATGCCAATTACGTAAGCCACACTTTCCAATACTGGAGAAGCAAACCGATGAAGGAGATGAACAGGCTGGAAGAACCTCAGAACATGTCTACTTGCTCCAAAACCTCCAAACAAATGTATGAAGGGAATATATGTCTAATTGTAGGGGAGGGGACAATGCCACCAGGGCATCCCGGCCAATAAGGATAGTTTTGATATTTAAGGGAACTAGGATGTAAGAGCTAATGACAGTGTGTGGTTGTTACAACTGAAAAAAAACCTTCTATAAAACCCTAAAAGATGGAAATGGAAGAAAACATATATGAACATTTATTGGCCCCATTACCACTCTATATGAAGTCTATACACTACTGTTCTTATGGGAAGCCACTATAGTTTGCCTTTATTATATTTGGCCCGAGATATTCATTGAAAATTTTCACTCCAAAGTACAAGAGCATAAATAACTTACCATACACCAGTCAACCGACAAGATATATACCACCTCTGCATATTCATAGTTTCATACCTGCAACATTTGGCTAATAATCTACTCAATTTCCTTTGAATGATAAATATATCCGAAAATATATACACTATATTCATAGTTCATACTGCAATACTAGGTATATATATATATATATGATATATATATATATATATATTACCAGGATGGTATATACCAACCAGGTTATCTATGTACGAGCGAGAAAACGCATCAATCTTTCTCACAAACATCAAACATATTTCTCTCTACTTTACTGTCAACCTCTAATGGCTGATAATGTTCATTTATATGTTCACAAGTATGAATGTAAAATCCAATCATCTCTAAAAACTCTCTTACAGGTCTAGAAACTTACCTGCCCCCGACCTTGAACTTTCTATTTTATTGCGATCTATCCTTTCCATCTCTCTCTCTCTCTCTTCTCTCTCTCTCTCTGGATATCTATATTTGAATCAGGAAAACAAGGCTCAGGTAGAGTAGAAATCAGCAATGCTTCGCATGACCTGTACTTGCGCAGTATATCTATATTTGAATCAGGAAAACAAGGCTCAGGTAGAGTAGAAATCAGCAATGCTTCGCATGACCTGTACTTGCGCAGTGAGGCACTTTATATGATGAGAAGCTTCTTCTAACAAGTTGCTGAAGTCCATTGCTTCACCCCCGGGAACAAGCTGCCGAAGTTGGTCTGCATGACTCAATTCTACCTTTTGCTTCTTCCTCTTCAAACCAATCGCCCTCGACCGGATCAAAGCTCGATAGCTGGTTCGGCTCCGAAGCTTCCAAAGCATGACACGGCTCCAAACTCTCCTGGACCCAATTGCAGAAGCCATGGATGCATCATCAGCAATCTTTATTCTCCAATTGCGTTTGCAGATTTCCTGGTAAGAGGATGAAGTGGGTTTGTCCTTGTTTATTCTTGCGAGGGCTCGAAGAAATCTACTATTGAACTTGGCTCTGTGAGGACAAGGGCTCGAGGGCAAGCGCTTAGAATTCATCGAAGCCAGGAACGAGTGAGAGAGAAACGGGTTGGTTTCTGATATTCAGGGTTTTAAATTAGGATTTGGGTCGTAGTACTTGTAGTAACTAATTATGGTGGGAGTTGACTTTTATTTGGATTCATCGAAAGACAAGCGACCATCGGAGGTTATAAGAGATTTGCTTCTAGTCAAAATTTGGTCAGAATCGCCTATAGTACTTTGGTGTATTAGATTTACATCAGATGATATGACAGATGCACTCTCAATGATCAGAGTAGGATTCAAATTGTCTCTTCCTTGTACTTCAGAGAGGAGACGCGACGACCCCACTGGATAGTCGTCATGTGAAGGTCGGATGAATCTGACATCTCCGTTTGAACCGACACTCTCTTGTCAGCTCGACTTGTCGGTTCAAACAGAGGGATCGAATTCATCCAACCTCCACATGGCAACCATCCAATGGGGTCGCCGCTCCTACTCACGAATATTAAAGGAAGAGACAATTTGGATCCAACTAGACTATTTTTTGCAGAATTCAACTCTGATGCAAGGTATCATAGCTTGAAGAGGATCGAAAATGGTAGGTGGTGGGAGCAATCAAGGTTTGATTAAGGTATTTTTTTTATTTAAAATTTACTTTTGGGTGTTTTTTATCTCGCTGTTGTGGTTGGAGAAGTGGGTTTGTGAGCCCACAAAAGGGCCAACTACCACATGAACGCACATGGTTCCAACACCCACTTGGTCGGTTGGACCTATATTGGCTATGGAACCTTTTTCTCTTTCCAAATTGTTATTTTAATTCTCATTTTTTATTTGATCCTTCTCGGTTGAACCTGCTTGGCCTATCATATATATTGCTTTGCATTTGTGTGCGTGTTATGTATTTACTTTTCAGAGAGCATCAATTATGAAGTGAATGCCATTTGGAATCAAAGGCCGACAGTCAGCAGGGCAGACCAAGGTGCTTAACAGTTTCCCCGAACGTATCCCGAGTAGTTATCAGTAATATCTATGAAGACCGAATGCATATGAAGTCATACATTGAAGATCCTAATCTTGGTGGTGCTGCTGCTAAAACTGAGTTTGTTGATGTGTCAAAATTTTTGTAAGATGGAAAGAGGGTTAGCGGAATTGAACGGAATATCTGACATTCACTCTGACGATCAAGTCAGTATCAGAGCAACCAGTATGGAATTTATAGGAAAGTGGTAGATTCCTAAGAGAGGTGGATCCCCTGAGAATTCTTCATGAGACTGTGAGATTAGATGTTCTTACTTGTGATTGTCAGATGGCTTTATAGTAGACTTACCGTCTTCTTGAGAGGATGTCACGACCGGAGATGGACCGAATGTCTCGAAGGCTATGATTTTGCAAGGACCGAGTATAGCAAGTATGATTATTGGATCCAACCGGACTAAAGTGGGTGCCCGTTGGATGTGGATCCTGTGGCCATGCAAGGGCATCATTTCTGCCTCCATTGATCGCCATATGCACCTCTCACAGGTATTAAATCTGATCTCCAGGATCACCGCTTAATCGTGATCCTTTCGGGACGCCTAAAATCTATCCAGAGATCCGATGCTTGCGAACATCCACGTGCCCCTTCTCATTGTGGTTACGATGTTCTTGGGCTGACATCTGGCTGGACTTGTGTCATTTCCCCCGCGTATTTCTAAGGTGAACACCTATCCCGTCAGGATTGGCCGGGAGGAATACGCTATTAACAGTTGCCCCTTGCTTCTGCGAACTTGCCAAATTCAAAGAAGCAATCTTTGCCCCGTAATACGTTTCGTTCATAATTGTCATAGTGAACTTGTTGACTTTTGTGACGACCTTGAAAACCACAGTGACGCCCTTGGAACTGCAGTGATGATCTTGGAACTGCAGTGACGATCTTGAAACTGTAGTGGCGACCTTGAATCTATAGTGACGATCTTGAAACTGTAGTGGCGACCTTGGAACTGCAGTGGTGACCTTGAAGGTAGTAATTGCCTGACAGGATCTTTCGATTAACCTTGACCGAGCTTGTCATTTCCAACTCATTGTAAGCCATACAATATTCTATTGATGCGAGACTGTTCCCACTCGTTTTAGAATCATTGAAGGCATGTAGGTCAATGGGGGGAAATTCAAAAAAAAAAAGAATAACCTTTTTAAGTAACTTCCCAATAAGTATTTTGAATATCCCGCTCATCATGATCACACGACGTTTCAATGTATGCGGTTACAGAGTGGTGACTCCTGGGGTACTGCCACGTGTTGAGGTAGCTGTTTCAGTCAGGCCAAGGTCTTTATATCCGTACTACAGTGACATCAGCGCACAGTTTTGTCTTCACCTTTTTAAACATTGCATTAAATACCACGGATGAGGATTGGATGCGAGGGGACGCCTGTTTGTTTATCGAGTAAGGACGTCCCATCTTCCTTGTCGACGAAGAGAAAAAGTTTTCTTAACAATGATGGTGTTCGGATTCTAAGACTCTTTTCAAATCTGTTGAGGGACAATAAAAACTCATCGAAGGGATAGTTAATCACTTTTGGCTTTTCGATTGATAGAGTTTCTGGAGCAGAGGAAGTTCATCTTCATCTTCTCCGGCGTTGTATTTCACTGCTTTTCCACAGTAAGTTCTTCTTCCTCCTTGTCATTTTCTTGGTTGTTGTACATTTCTTTTAGAGTTGTCTTTAGAGCTATCCATGTCTAGACTATTCGATTCTCCCAGGACGGTGCCCTCAGAACCTAATGAACCCATATTTGGTTAGTTTATAAGGAGTACACTGCGTGCAACTTATCACCAACCCGAGCACCATCAAGGCGTGGAGCGCCGGTGAGGTCTTCCAATCTTAGGGCCACCGTAGCTAGAGCACTCCCCATAGTTGGGGACGAAAAACTACCCACAGACGTTTTGTCCATCGTTCCCAGATCCAGAGGAACAATTACTAGTATTTTCACTCTTTTGGCTGAGAAAGAGAGAGAATCTAGGGCTCCCTTACCGTTTGCAATCCCATTGTAAAAAACCCCAGCTATTCCTGGAGAATTTAGAGATATTGCGATTCCTTCACCCACTGAAGTGAAAGCTGCGGGGATAACCAGTGTGATGACTGATGGGAAGCTCGATAGGTTTCTAGGTGAATATCCAATCGACAACCACTACTACACTAGAGTCCCCTCAAAAGGTGAGCCCACCTGTCAACCCCATATAACGGACATATGTATATATACCGAGTTCCTTCATTCAAGGTTTAAGCTCCCCATTCCTCTTGAGGCCGTTAAAATCCTTCACTATTACGGTCTGGCCCTAGCCCAAGTCTAAGCTAATTCATGGTCCATGATTCTGGTCTTTATTGTCTTCTTCCAGAGGTTGGAGAGAATGTTGAGCGTCAATTTGTTAAGGCATCTTTTTATGTTGTACAAAGCCAATCCATCTGACAAGGCCATTCCTAAATCGGGCTGGTATATTTTTAGCAAACGTCCACAGGCCTTCGACGTCTTGAGTAGGAAAAGGAACAAAGTGCCCTCATGGTCGCATAAATTCTTTTTCGTGGGTCCCCATGATATGAAGCCCATGCCTCTAGTGAACGTATGGAGTTTCCCAAAGGTGCACGTTCTAAACCATCTTTCGACCTTAGGTGATGAGGACAAGTTTAGCCTTACCTTGGTAGAGTCGGGTACCCAGATCGATTATGAGGATTTCACTTCTCCCTTCTTGGTTTGCCCCGACGACTTTGGAAAAGGGGATGATGTCTATGATGACACAACTCCCCCCGGGTTCTTCTTTGCCCCGAAAAGTACAGGCAAGGCAAAAGTGATTGATTTATGTACCGACTTTTCTCTTGGTTTTACTTTGCACTGAATTTCCTATTTTGATGATTTTGTAGTGGGAAAATCCTCTCTTGATCTTGACGCGGTAAAGAAGTTACAAGAACAGCAAATAGCATCGCGAGGTGAGGGAGAAGGTCCCTCTAAAAAAAGGGGAAGGAAAAAGAAGGCTTCCCATACTAGGGCGAAAAAGCCTTCAAAACAAGAAGAATGGTCCGAAGGTGAGGGCGGTGCTATGTAAGACCCGTATCGAACTAACTGGTCTTACCACCTTGTATCAGGTCTATCTATCATGGTCGAGCCAAGTGGACCAAGTGCGTAAAGAAACCACAAGACCAGGTATGAAATCAACCAAAAAACAGTCAATTATGAGTGTGTGGTCGCATACCTAAACAGGTGTGACCGACCACACCTCAAAAGAGTCCAACCACAAGAAATTAGGTCGTGTGGTCGGACATTTTAAAAAGGTTTGGTTGACAGATTCTGCGACCCCACCTCCGACCCCACGAAACCCAGTCAGAAACCGAATTTAGGAAACCTTCCTAATCTGAAAGGGGTTCTTTCCTAAACTCATTGGGACATATTATGGAGGGTTTTTCTCTATAAATAGGACGTCCCTTAGCCTCTTTCACCCTTTTAGAACTCTAATTGAAAGTGAGAGAAAGAGAAGAGAAGAAAGAAAAGGAGAATTGAAGAGGAAGACTAAGGAGGAGGAAAATTCGGAGAAAACTCTGAATCTTCAGCAAGCTTAAGGTATGAACATATTCCCCATGTTAAATTGAGAGCCTAGAATAGTTCATGAAGAAGATAAGATTTAGGAGAAACCCAAATCATCCATCCATGGACAAATTCCAAGAGAATCCATGGAGAAAATTATGTGGACAGTGGATGGTGTATAAAATAATAATTTGAGCAATGGAACAATCATAGGAAGGACCATGATGATAAGCCAAAGGATTCAAACATGAAGGAATGGAATTAAGAGTGAAAGGTCAACCATAACACGTGTGGTCGCACGTGAGGTTGCATGATGTCAAAAACCCCACAAGACACACATGTCCGACCACATGCCATTGGGAAGTTTCCAGGGAGGGTGTGGTCGCACGTGTGGTCGGAGTATGTCCGACCCCACCCTACGACCCCACACCCTGTGGTCGCAGAAACTGAGACCACAAGTGCTGCCACACCTGCGACCCCTCAATTTCTGTTAGTCTAAATACATGAGAATTAATTATAATTAAAAATCTATCAACTTGTTAGGTTTTCAAGTGATCAAAGAGTGAATTATAAAGCTTGAAGAAGGATCTACTATCAATCAAAGGTGAGGCAACAAGACCTAAATTAATTGACTGATAATAAATTATTTTTATTTATTGAGTCCAATGCCATGAATGATTATGTAAGACCCGTGTCAATCTAACCCGGTCTTACCACCTTGAACCAGGTTCACCCATCATGGTCGAGTCAAATGGACCAAGGGCGTGAAGGAGATCGAGATCCCAGGTATCAAATCGACCCAAAAACACTTAAAATAGGGGAAGGGTCGCACACCCAGCTAAGCAGGGTCGGACCTCCCAAAATAGAAAGTCAGACCCTCAGTTTTGGAGGGAGGGTCGGACAGTTTAAGACCCTAGGGTCGACGGGATCATCGACCCTCCCATCGACCCTCGGTTCCTGTCGAATATAGAAATTAGGAAATTTCTATATTTTTTGATTGGGATTCTTTCCAAATCTTAATGGGACTTATTTAGGATGTTCCTAGTCTATTTAAAGGACGTCCCTAAGCCACTTTCACTCCTTTCACAACCCTAATTGAATTGAGAGGAAGAGAGGAGAAGGAAAAGAGGAAGAAGAGAGGCAAGGAAGAGAACCTAGCAAAAAGGAGAAGAGTTGCAGAGAAAGATTAATCTTCTCAGGTATGGATACTAATTCCATGAGTTTCTATAGACCTTAGGATAGTTATTGGAGAGAGAGTGATCTCGGAGAAACCCAAACCATCCATCCATGGTTAGGTTTTCATGGAAAACCATAGGTGGATGCATGAAAACTATTTAGATGGATTATACATGGTTTCAGACCATGGAATGGATGTAGAATGGAATGTAGGAGCAAGCCATAGGACCCCAAACACGAAGAATGGATTAAAAAGTGGAAATTGGACCAAAGTGCACCAAGGGTCGCACCGAGGGTCGATGACCATCCGACCCTAGGTGTTTCTGACCATCGACCCTCAGCATTCGGGAAGTCCAGAAAGAGGGGAGGGTCGATAGACCCATCGACCCTAGCATCGACCCTCAATTAACAGAATGGTTTTTAAATTCAGAATTAATTCTAATTAATTCTATCGACTTTGTTAGGTTTGCTAGCAATATAATAACATTATAACGGTGATTCTAAAGCTTGAAAAAGTATCTATTAGCAAGCTAAGGTGAGGAGCCTTAACCCCAAACTAAACTGGTTAATAATAAACTGTTTTCTATTTCTTGAGTCCTATGCCATGCTTGATTCTATGCGAATATGTTGTAATGTGCATACAGCATGCCATCCAATATTTCTATTACTTGTTCATGCATATTTATTTTATTGTTTATAACATGATGATGATGATGATGATGATAGGAATAGGCATGTGCTTGTATGTGTGTGGTTGATGTGCTTGATGCGAGCGAGTATCAGGGGAGGTGTGATGAGGACGTCAATAAACGTAACCTTTGGCGGGTCTCAGCACTTTAGCTCTATCTCTAACTCAAGTCTTGTGCATTGGCATCGTCGTATCACCATTACTTTAGCAGAACTATTATGTCGTAGAGTATCAGGGGAGGTGGTCTCGGTCCTTGTAGTCTCTGACTCTACCGGGGGGCCTTAGCTCTATCTCTATGGACATTCTGAGGGATGCTGGGGTGAGGCCTTGGATACACTGTTTGGCATTAAGATTGGTTAGTTGCGAGCCCAGTTTGCAGCCCTCGCCAACAGGGGCTTACGTGTTGGTATGGCAATATATAGCAATAAACGTTAACCTTTGTTATATACTGTTCATGGTTGGGTGCATGTGAGTTGACGATAAACGTGATCTTCGGGTAACGTCACACACTCGTGTATAGAGGCGGAGTCAATAAACGCGACCTTTGGCTACCTAAACCTTTCTATTGCATACTGCAAACTTTCAAACCGGACCAAAGATATAAATTGACTTTTTGCATGCATATGTATTGTTGCATTGTTTTGGCTACTCACTGAGCCGTGATGTGTGCTCACCCCTCGACGTCGAATATTTTTAGTTGATGATGCAGGTTATACCGTTGAAGACTATATGAATGCGTCTGCGTATGGAAACGTGGCAGCTATGGAAGCTGGAGCTGAAGATGATACATACGACTCCTCTTGCGAGTGCAACTCGTGTGTATTTGATTAGATATTTTATAGGTTTCTTTTATTGCATTTGATAAAAACTTGTATTTGATATTTAAATATTTATGTCTCAGTTGGAAACAAAATAATTTGCTATTAAATTATTGATATCATCTTAGTTCTCAGTTCATTTATTTATAAGATTTTCGCTATTGTGTATTTACTCTGATTATGATTGTGGATGCGTGTAAGTTTGGATAACGCAAGGATAGCCTATTTGAGATCCTGGTTGAACCGTTGGTTATTTAGCGGTTCATCACACCATTCTGAATAGTGCGGAATTGGGGTGTGACAGATTATATGCTTGTATGTGTGTATTGTGCATTTCACATGTCATCTAATATTCCTGTTATTACTGTTCATGCATATTTAATTCCGTTTATTTATAACATGATGTTGATGATGATGCTAGGAATAGACATGTGAATGTATGTGTGTGGTTAGTGTACTTGATGCGAGTGGAGCATCAGTGGGAGGACGTGACACTGTGGTTCATCCTGGTCACCAGACTCTAGCTCTATCTCTACTCAAGTCTTATCCACTGACATCGTCGTATCGCCATTACCTTAGCAGAACTATTACGTTGTAGGGCATCAGGGAGGTGGTCTCGGACCGTGTAGTCTCTGACTCTACCGAGGGGCCTTAGCTCTATCTCTTGGATGTATTGAGGGATGCTGGGGTGAGGCCTTGGATACACTGTTTGACATTAGGATTTGTTAGTTGCGAGCCCAGTTTATAAGCCCTCGCCAATAGGGGCTTACGTGTTGGTATGGGTAGGGCATCAGGGGAAGTGTTATGCGGTGTTTGATCTGGACACTTTAGTTCTATCTCTATTCCATGATGGGTGCATGTGGGATGGCAATGGTGTTTCATCCATTGGACGGCTTCACACACTCGTGTATAGAGGTGCGGCGGCCACCTATCCTTTCTATTGCACATTGCAAACTTATGAACCAGACCAAATATATGAATTGAATGCATACATATGTTTGTTGCATTGTTTTGGTTGCTCACTGAGCCATGATGTTGTGCTCACCCTTTCGACGTCGAATATTTTTAGTTGATGATGCAGGTACTACTATAGAAGACTATATGAATGCTCCGGTGTACGGACATGTTACGGCGATGGATGCATAAGTTATGATGGAGTCGCATGATTCGTCGTACGAGTGCAACTCATGTGTCTTTGATTAGATTTATTAGTTGGATTATTAAGAACATGTAATTGAATAATTTATCTATGTAATTGATTAATTTATTTATTTTATGTCTTAGTCTTTTGGAGATAATTGGATACTTATTTATGTTATCACTGTTAGATACTCACTTCATTAATATTAAAAGATTTCTGCTATTGTTTATTTACTCTGATTATGGTTGTGGATGTGTATGGTTTAAGCAAAAGGACACAGCCTATTCGAGATATTGGTTGAACTGTTGGATCATAGACGGTTTATCACACCATTCTGGTTGGTACAAAATTGGGGTGTGACAACTTGGTATCAGAGCTCTCGGGCCCTGTCTATTAAACCGGTATACTTCCACAAAAGTTCGTGAACTGAGTTAGGATTAAATTTAAAAGTTGTAATAAGAACACACCATAAACACCTGTGTTGTATGAGACAAAATTTAGAAAGAAAAATAATGCACTATTAAGATGAGAAACAACTTTTATATACACATCGAATAAAAACAATATATATATATATATATATATATATATATATATATATATATGTCCAAATTAGAGTACGGTCCACAATCTGGACAGTTACTCTATAGTACAAGGAAAAAGTAAAAAGAATGCATCATGGAGCCAGAGGTGCTGGAGGAGGAGGTGCCTCACGATCTCGGTCATAGTCCTCAGCATACACTCTAGTCAGCCAGGCTACCTGAGTCTGGGTCACCTAGAGACTAGCTGCCAGATCAGCCATCCGCTGATCAGACGCACGCTGGGTCTCCCTAATCTCACACAGTAACCCCATCACGTCATCTGGTGGTGGGTGCGAAGGACCAGTTGAGTGAGAAGGAACATGAGAAGGGCCAGCTCCAGTGGAATGCAATGGTAATGGAGGAGGTATGGCGTCCATATCCATGTACATATGATCATCATCCTCAATATCACCCCCATGAACTCCTGCTGCTGCTGCTGCTGCCGCTGTCGCCTCAGTGTCTGCTATCTCTACCCGGGTACGGAGACACACCAGAGCGTTCCTCTCCTTGTGACTGACATGTGCATCTCGCATCCTCATCTTGCAGATGGCCTCCCAGTCAAGGTCAAACGAGAAGGTATACTCATGAATCCTCTCATCCACTAAGTCGACATGCAGGCTAGTGAGCAGGGTAGTGATCAAATGCCCATAGGACAGGTTGCCTATCTTACCAGGCGTCGTAGCACGGATCATCATCCTGATGATAATGTATGGAAGGCAGATGGGTTGCTTAGTGCAGATGCAATATAGGAGATACTAGGTCAACTGGGAAATCCTCTCATAATGCCCACTCTGAGGAATCAGATTGTGCTGAATAATCTTGCAGTACACCCGAGGTTCCGACCGTAGGTTAATTGCCTTCATCTCCCAGCAATCACCTCTAAGAAGCTAGCGATCAATCTCTGCACGCATCATCAAAGATAGGAACTGGGGTTCCTTAGGTGCACAGTACACTAAGGGACCGTCGTTTGATATACCCAGGAGATCAGCCAACTCCTGACAGTTAAAGGAGATTTCCACCTAAGGATGTAAATGGATAGCCGAAAATCCGGATTCGATTCGAATCCGCAACCGTTTAAGAGCATCCGAATCCGAACAATCGGATTCGGATGCGAATTCGGATAAGTTGAGCCGGAGCCGGATGCGAATTCAGATTCTATCTAAACGGAGCGGATTATATGCGCTTCGATTGTTATTTGTATAGAAGACATAATTACGTAAATGCCATAAACCCTACCTTATTAATTTTCCCAATATCACTTAGCCTGCCTTAGGTTTTTCGTTTTCTTCAGATTCTTCTTCACGATTCAGCTCCCAAGAACAGAGCCTTGGAAGTTGGAGGCATGGACCGATGGACGACTCCTCACTCCTCAGCTCTTCCACTTCTTAATTTCTTACCTCAGAAAGGTTTTTCATTTTCTTCTTCACGATTCAGCTCCCAAGAACAGAGCCATGGAAGTTGGAGGCATGGACGACTCCTCAATAATTGGTGTAATCGTTCAACCTGATTTTGGCTTGGTTCGCTTTTGGACCAAGGACTGACCCACGCTTATTGGAGCACTTCCATGTGGGATTTGGTTCTTGGATCGACATTGAACTGGTCTACTGCTACCATCATGTTGACTCCATGTGTCTCGAGGCCTAGGCCGACACCAGTTTCCAACTCTTGGGCTAGCTTGGGCCGAGGCATGTGGACCCAAAATGTGCTAGACATGTCTAAACCGATCCTAACCGATACATCTCTCTTGAATCGGGCATGTTCACATACTATGGGTCAATGTACAACTGAGCCAAAATCATGTCAACATGGGTTGACTTTGTTTGGGAGTGACTACTGATTATTGAATGTGCATGACATAATTTCAATTGCAATATGATATCCTGAGCTGTTATTATCATATCTGATCCGTGGTATGGCTAGATGATAAGGGTGTGTTCTAATGCTATACCCCTTTCTATGAATAGGAACCATTCCATTTTGAAATGAGACAACTTCATGGCCTGCTTGGCGAAGGACCTCATCTCGTTTGGTCCGTCGTCCTGATCCTCAACCAACTCACTCCACTCATCGAGCTATCACACCCATAACCTTCATTCATCAAGAAATCCTTTGTTAACTGACTTAGGCTCTCTCATAGTTAATACGCGTATTAAACGTTATACTATTTTTTTGTCGTATAATACGTGTTTTATGTATCATGCTGAACTATTCGGAAAAAAGGGCATACGGAGAAGGTCGCCATTCATACGGGTATTAAACGTCGTATCGTATTTTATATTACAAAAAAACGTTAAACAAAAAGTTACATGTGTCACACCCCAATTCTGATCCAACCAGAATGGTGTGAGTGAACCGTCATTGAACCAACGGTTCACACCAGGATCTTGAATAGGCCATGTCCACTCGTACAAACCATTACACATAACCACAATCAGAATATAAATAATACAGCGGAAGTCTTTAAAATATAATGAACTGAGAATCTATTGATAAATTTAAATAAAATATCCAATTATTCAAATTCAAACATATAATATAATATCCTTACATCCATTTAGTCCAACTGAAAATAACTGAAATAAATAAATAAAACCAATCAAAGGTACACGCAGAAAGGGCACTCGCATGAAGCGTCATGCTCGTCCTCTCCTGCCTGTACGTCCAACGCCGCAACACCACCATACACTGGAGCATTCATATAGTCATCAACAGTATAACCTGCATCAACATCTAAAAACAATGTGTACACAAAGGGTGAGCTCACAACATAGCTCAGTAAGACAATCAGACAATTTCACAATATTATGCATGAGTAACAATCATTTTATGTTGTAGTCTGGTTTTAAGTTTGCAATGTGCTATAGAAAGATTTGGTGGCCCCCGTACCTCTATACACGAGTGTGTGACACCTCATGGATCACACCCCCATTGGCCCACATGCACCCATCATGGAATAGAGATAGAGCTAAGATACCCCCGTACCTCCCCTGATGCTCTACCCATACCAGTACCTAAGCCCCTACTGGCCAGGGCTCGCAAACTGGGCTCGCAACTAACCAATCCATATGTCATCAATGTATGTCTATCCCATCACAGCCGTCTACGGCATAGAGATAGAGCTAAGGCATTCCCACACCTCCCCTGATGCCCTATCCGCAACTAACCCACTAGGATAGAAACAATACGCAGGTAGACCCTATCCCAACATAACTCCCTACGGCATAGAGATAGAGCTAAAGCATCGTGGACAAGCCAGCGTCGACTCGGAGACCACAGTACCACATAACCATGGTCAGGCCAACATCAATATCAGAGACCACCGTACCACGACCTTCCCCTGATGCCCCACCCATACCAAGCATGTTAAGATAGAATACTACAAAAGGTGCTAGTGTAAGGAGCGATCCCAGGCCCATGCCCCACTCCACACACTAATGAAAATAATCACATGCCTAACAATCACATCATATCATGCATGAACAATAATAATAATTGAAAGTAAAGGATGGCATGTGAATATGCACAAACAACACATCATATTTATTCAAATTATTAACAACGATTTATTATCCATTATTTATTAGGTTTGGGTCAGATTCCCTTATCTGACGCTCGTTTGTTA
This sequence comes from Protea cynaroides, assembly GCA_028583415.1. Lineage (NCBI taxonomy): Eukaryota > Viridiplantae > Streptophyta > Magnoliopsida > Proteales > Proteaceae > Protea > Protea cynaroides. Next base: position 17,083,217 of record CM053270.1, on the reverse strand, counting down.
GCTTGCTCCACGTCGCAAGACCCAAACATGCTTTCACAAAGTCCTACAATATCATTAGGGTTTCATTAGAATAGTTTTCTTAGGGTTTCATGTTGGTCGGAAACCAACATAGTTACAAAATACCCTCACAGAGCTGACCGGTGACATGTACCGGTCGTAGCTCTGTGGGGAAAACTGGCGACCGGTATGGTCAGTCGGTCCCCACAGACCAGCCTCCCGGAAGATACCGGTGGCAACATACCGGCCGCACTGTATGCAACCGGTATAGTCGACCGGTATGTCTCCGGAAGACCATACTTGGGTTTTTCGACTGCCGTCGATCAATCTCTATGGATTTCCAGGGTTTCACCTATCCATTCTAAGTCTAATCTTTGAGTTAGAGTTATCCCCAACTCATTCAAGTCTTATTTTCGATGAATATCATCTCGGAACTCGAATCTAGGGTTTGACGGCAACGTAGGGTTTATTGGTCAATTTAGGGTTTTAGATCAATACCTACTTTGCATGGTATTGATCCACCCACACAACTAACATAGGGTAAGAAGATTGATTCAAACACTTACCGTTGTCTGGCGTAGAGTGAGCTTCGTCGAACAGCAATGGCGGTACCCCCTTCTTCTTCCCAGCTCCTTCTCCTTCCCAACCTCTTTCTCTTCTCTAGAGTTTGTGAGAGATAATGGAAAGGATTTGAGGAGGTTTAAGGGTGTATTTATAGGCTAGAATTAGGGTTTAGTAACCCTATTAAGATTAGGAAGGTTCAGGCATTAGGGTTTAGGAAAATGGGACCCACAGAGATCCAATTCTGGATCTCCGCACCCAGCTGCGCAGAGCTGACCGATCGACCGGTACCAACGACCGGTCAACATAAAATGATGAATATTTGACCGTCTTTGATCCGATTTCGTACCTGTTTGTCATCCGCTCGACCTGTCTGGCCCGGTGATGATCGGAAGACCTGCTACGACACAAAACCAAGGTTTAGACCGGGTTTACGGAGTGCGGATCTTACAACTCCCCCACCCTTAAAAGAAATTTCATCCCGAAATTTGCATGTAGGTCTCACAACTCCCCCACCCTTAAAAGAAATTTCGGCCTCGAAATTTGAACGCACCTTGATCGTCGAAAAGATTAGGATACTCCTTCCTCATTGCGCTCTCCTCTTCCCAAGTAATTTCTTCGACATTTTGCCTTCTCCAATGCACCTTCACATAATAGATATCCTTGGTTCGAAGTTGTTGTACCTTTCGGCTTGAGAGCATCACAGGCACCACTTCGAATGTTAAGTCTTCAGTCAAGTCTGGGGGATCAGTGGTCAAGATGTGCGATGGATCTCTGACATACTTCTTCAGTAATGATACATGAAAGACGTTATGAATGCTTGACATAGATGGTGGTAGAGCCAATTGGTATGCTACATTACCACGTCGGGTCAAAATATCATATGGTCCCACATACCTAGGGCATAGCTTCCCCTTCTTACCAAACCGTTTCAGACCTCGCACCGGCAATACCTTCAAGAATACTTTGTCACCCACTGCAAACTCCAGATCTCGACGTCGATTATCCGCATAGTGCTTCTGTCAAACTTGAGTTGTCCTTACTCTCTCTTTGATCTGATCAATCACTCGACAAGTTTCTTCAACAAACTCCGGTCCTACAATTCTTTTTTCTCCCACCTCGTTCCATAACAGAGGTGTACGACACTTCTTCCCATAGAGTGCTTCATATGGGGCCATCTGAATTGTAGCCTGATAACTGTTGTTATGAGCAAACTCGATAAGTGATAGCTTCTCATCCCAAGCTCCCTTGTAATTTATTGCACAAGCTCGGAGCATATCTTCTAAAATTTGAATAGTTCGCTCTGACTGTCCAGCCGTCTGAGGGTGAAAAACTGTACTGAACTTCAACTTCGTTCCCATAGCTTTCTGTAATCCTTCCTAGAACATTGATGTAAAATGGGGATCTCTGTCAGATACTATACTCTCTGGAACACCATGAAGTCGGACTATATTATCCACATATAACTTGGCCAGTTTCTCCATGGTATACTCAGGTCTGACCGCAATAAATCGAGCTGTCTTGGTGAGTCGGTCGACTATAACCCAAACTGCATCCACTGACCTTGGTGTCAAAGGTAGGCCAGTGACGAAATCCATAGGCTATAGTAAACCTGCGGGTCTCTGCCTTTCCGCTTTAACTTGTTGACAATTCAGGCATTGGAACACAAAACGAGCTATATCTACTTTTATACCCCTCCACCAATAAAATCTTCTCAAATCATGGTATATTTTGGTACTTCCTGGATGTACCGAATATGGAGTGTAATGAGCTTCAGTCATAACTCGATCTCTGATATTGCAGTCTTCACTCTCAGGTATGCATAATCGTCCACGATACACGAGTACCTTGTCCCGAATCCAAGGTAAAGTCGGGATTGCTTGTACCCTTCTCTAAGTCTTCTTGCACTGTCTTGAGATGTGGATCCTGTAGGATTGCTACCTTGACTTCATCAACTAGATCCGGTGAGATCTTCAAAGCTGCGAACATCATGGTGAACTTATGAATTAAGCCTTGCTCGACTGGATCTTCTGTAGTTTCAATTATATACTCTTCATCACCTTCGACTGAACTTGAGGCTGCGGCGCATAATGCAGCATTTGTACTTGGTCCTGCCTCAGGTTTCGATGCCCACTTTCTGCTTAAGGCGTCAGCCACCACGTTTGCTTTACCCGGATGGTACTGGATGTCACAATCATAATCTTTCAACAATTCCAGCCATCTCCTCTGTCTCATATTCAGATCCTTCTGAGTGAAAAGATAAGTTAAGCTCTTGTGATCTGACTTGATCTGAAACTTCTCACCATACAAGTAGTGTCTCCAAGTCTTGATTGCATGTATAACCGCTGCTAGCTCCAAATCATGCGTAGGATAGTTCTTCTCATGCTCCTTTAACTGTCTTGATGCATAAGCAATCACCTGTTCTCCTTGCATCAATACACACCCAATACCCAACTATGATGCATCCGTATATAAAGTAAACGGTACGCTTGGGTCTGGTATGGTCAAGATAGGTGCAGAGACTAGTCTTGACTTCAAAGTCTGAAAGCACTTCTCACACTCATCTGTCCATATGAATTTCTCTCCCTTCTTGGTCAATCTGGTGAGTGGAACAGCGATCCTGGAGTAATCTTCCACGAATCTTCAATAATAACCAGCCAACCCAAGGAAACTACGAATCTCCGCAATAAATTTTGGTACTTCCCATCCTACTATAGCAGCTATCTTACTTGGATCAACCTTGATACCGTCTTCAGATACAACATGGCCTAAGAAAGCCACTTCCTTCAGCCAAAACTCGTACTTCTTGAACTTAGCATAAAGCTTTTCTTGTCTCAGCTGTTGTAGGGCTGCCCTCAAATGTGTTGTATGAGTCTCCATGTCCTTAGAGTAGATCAATATGTCATCGATGAATACGATGACCGAAGTGTCCAACATATCATGAAACACTCGGTTCATCAGTTCCATGAACAACGCTGGAGCATTGGTCAACCCGAAAGACATAACTAGAAACTCATAATGCCCATACCTCGTCTTGAAAGCAGTCTTTGAAATATCTCCGGCCTTGATCTTCAGTTGGTGATACCCCGATCGGAGATCAATCTTCGAGAAAACCTTTGCACCCTGCAATTGATCGAACAGATCATCAATTCTAGGCAAAGGATACCGATTCTTGATAGTCAACTTGTTCAGTTCACGGTAGTCAATGCATAGCCTTACACTTCTGTCTTTCTTCTTGACAAATAATACCGGCGCTCCCCAAGGCGATATGCTAGGTTGTATGAAGCCCTTATCCAATAATTCTTGTAACTGGGTCTTCAACCCCTTTAACTCGGTAGAGCCATTCTGTATGGTGCTTTAGACACCGGCGCTGAACCTGGCATAAGGTCTATCACGAACTCTGTAGCCCTGTCGGATGGTAAATCTGGGAGATCCTCTGGAAATACATCTAGGAACTCCCGCACCACGTCTATATCCTCCATCTTTTGGGACTCCGCCGTGATATCAACTACCGATACTAGGTACCCCCCCTCCCCCTTTTTCTAAGCATCTCTTAGCTTTTAGGGCGGAGAGAATCAGCTTCCGCTTCCTAGATAGCTTGATCCCAGTGAAGCTATACTCCTTTTCCTTTTTGTCTGTAAGCACAAGCTTCCTTTCACCACATAATAGGATAGTTGAATGATGGCCTAGGCAATCCATTCCCAAGATGACATCAAAGTCTGCCATCTCGAGTAGTACTAGGCTTGCTTCTAAGTCTCAGCCCTCAATACATACAGTACATGGTCCATAATATTCGGTCAAAGCCACTTCGACTCCTAGTAGAGAGCGAACTATCAAGCTTGGGTTCAAGTGCTTGATTGGTAACTCCATTCGCTTCCCAAAAGAAATAGAAACAAAGGAGTGCATGGCCCTAGAGTCAAATAGTACTCTAGCAGGTATACCAGCTACATTTACAATTCCTGAAATTTTTTATTATCCCTTAGTTCTACATGCTCACACACACAATGAAAATAGTAAGCTAAATCGTAAGGGATAGAGTCGTACCAGTGACCACATCAGGTGATGCGGCTGCCTCTTCAGTGGTGACCGCATATACTTTTCCTTGCTGGGGAGGTTGCTTTCTAGGTAGAGTGCAGGTCCTTGCAATATGACCCACTTGCTGACAGTTGAAACACTTGATATTCGGGTTGAATCCGACGTTCTGGGGCACAGGTGGTGCCGTAATGTTTCTAGCAGGTATTGTAGCGGTCTGAGCCCTGTATGGGCGGAAGGGTCTACTGTTACCGCCACCCGAACTCTTCATAGCGGGTCTCTTCACTCCCCTGTTCTGGGCGAAGAAGCTGTCCCTCTGACTGGACTCTATCACCCTCGCAACCTACACAGCCTCATTATATATTTTCTTGTCCAGACCCAATATGTGCTCTTTGATGCTTCCACGTAGTCCCATGGTGAACCTACGCGTCTTGGTCTCTTCCTCTTGCATACTTGCCGGTGCGAAGAAAAATAACTCTTCGTACCTCTGCTGGTAAGCATCCACAGTCGATTGAGAGTGGTGCAAATTAAGGAACTCCTTCTCCATCTGATCTCTGAAGCTCTTTGGAAAATACTTATCGAAGAAGGCAACCTTGAACACTTCCCAATCCACCTGCGTATGCTTCGTCTCCAGATATGCCCGTGTAGAATTCCACCAAGCATTTGCGTCTTCTTTCAGCATATGAGTGGCAAAGAAGACCTTTTCCTCCTCTGTACAGGTAATCAGTCAAAAGTTCTTCTCCATCTCTGCAACCCACTATGCTGGCCACAATGGTTTCCCTGTCTTACCAGTGAATGATGAAGGCTTCAACTTCAGAAATCTATCCACCGCTCTGCTCAGATCATGTTGTCCCTGAGTGTTCATTCCGTACCATGGTGGTGGATACGGATAGGCTCTCGGGTACACAGAAGGCGATGAAAACTGATGCGGTGGTGGTACATTCTGTGCTTGGCCCATCGGCCTTGGGCTACCCTGCATCGGCTGTGAAGTATTTTTCTCTCCAGACTCAGGCGTACCTTCAGTGGGGACAGAACCCAGTGGCCTGAGCATCTTCAATATCTCGCTCAGGAACTCTTTCTGCTGAGCTTGCATCTGATAGACCAAGTTTGTAACAATGGTCTCCGAATTCCTGTGAGGTGGGCCATGTAAATTTGTTCGGTACCTCTGGAACCTGTTCTTCCTCAACTTTCGGGCTTGGCTCTCTAACATGGCCTTGTTCAACCTGTTCTTCTTCCTTGAGGCGCATCCTAGCCTGGTGACGCTTCCAACCCCTATGACCGTTTCCGCCCACCATCCCAACCAAAATTGTTTGAATCTGAGAAGAAGACATAACACATGAGAATGAAGAAATAGTGGTGTTAGTCTTGAACAATATAAGGCGAAACAGTCACAAAAGGAGTAATTAAATCCACAAAATTTTTAAAATTTTCCGAGATTTTTCTGGCTCTTCAGGTGTTGACCGGTCGCAACATACTGGTCGACACTCTGTAGACAGAGCTGCGACCGGTATAGTTGACCGGTTAGAATGAAAATTCTGACCGAGACATAGCGGTCGCAGTCCCTTTGGGGTACCGGCGACCGGTATGTCGACCGGTATGCCCAGAAAGGGCTTTAAAATCGCAAAAAGTGAGATTTTTCTCACTTTTCTTTCTCTTTTCTCTCCGATGGCGATTCCTCTCTACCATTCCGAGTTGCTACAGTCCGGCCGGTGACCTTAGAAGCCGATTCCTTCCGCTTAAAGCTTAGTACATCGTCTCCAGGTAGGTCTCTTCCTTCTCTTTCAAGTTTTTAGATATTTTCCATATCGTCTTTATGTAAAAATTTAGGTTTTTCTTTGATTGAGATGTTCCAACCATAGGAACTCTTTTCCTTCAGCTTGGAAAGGGTTTAGAGACCCCCAAGAGCAAAAGCCCTCAACCAATTTGGGGTTTCACCGAACGGTTTTCATAAAAATCAAATTTTTACACATTTTGACCTAGGTTTTCGAAATTTTTTGAATTTTCTTGATTTTTTCTTAAATTTCTGAAATTTCTTGTTGTAATTGCTTGTGATTGATTTGTTGAAGAGTGTGGTTACGTAAGTCCTCCTCCCCATGTTTTTGGGTGAGTTTGAGGCTTTATCCCAATTTACTGTCGTTATGCTGCCGAAATTTCGACAATTTCTAACGTTTTCTTCTTGTTTTCCCTTGTTTTGTAGTTTAAAAATGGCTCCCCGACGTGCTCTTGGGAAACGTCCTCATGGCTCGAGTTCACGTGCTCCCCAGCCACCAGTTCCCCAATTTGACGAGCACTGGTTTCGTTCTATAGAGGCACAGGCTCGATTCCCGTGGTTTGATAATAAGAACATAGAATCTGGGCGTCGGGTTAACCTGGATCAGCTGGAGAGATTCAACGTGCGAGCCGCTTTCAACGCGCTTGGGTGGGTACCGGTAATATCCTACACTGATACCACCCGTCCCAATCTGGTTAAGCATTTCTATGCTAACCTGGAGCTGCATGGGGATGTTAACGATCCCAACCAGGGTAGGGATTTGCGCATCACCAGCTATGTCAGGGGTGTACCTATCTCATTCAACACCCACCAGCTGACCGACCTTCTAGGGGTTCCTAATGATGGAGTCCTAGTGTATTTCCCTCCCAAAGCGAAGGGCTATCTGACTGAGGATCTGCGCCGAGAGATAGCGGATCAGATACTAAACCCTGGAGCTCCTATGAAGGCGGCTAGCTTGAGACCTATACCTCGGGTATATAGTCGCATCATTCAGCACAACATCGTGCCCCAGAGTGGCCATTACAGTGAGTTATCTCAGCTCACTCAGTACATCACCTATTGTGTCTGCACTGGGGAGCGGGTCTCTCTCCCTTACCTCATCATCAGGACCATTCATCAGGCGACCCTGGCCGATCGGGCCGGTAACCTTCCCTACGGTCGTCTCATTACCTTCCCGCTCGTCGTCCCCGGGTGTGAGCATGAGAGGCGAGGTGACAGTTGAGGATACTATGACCTCCGACATTGACTGGGACGCCATTCAGAGGATGCAGATGGTTGACCTGCCTGTTAGTGATGACGAGTTGGAGGCTCGCCCTTGCCCACTTGGGAGGGTAGCAGCCGCGGTGGCAGCAGCGGCGGCGATATCGCGGCCTATGCAGCCGAGCTCGGCGTGATGATGACGAGGATAGGGCCGAGGTGTACCGGCGCCCGGCTCCACGACCTACACCTGCAGCACCACCATCTACCTCTGGCTGGACCATCTCCGGCCTCCCCTCCGACACCATGATGGGTATGATTATGGAGATCGGGGACACTCGGCGTGAGATGAGCCGCGACTTAGCGCGGTTGGCTCGCATCCTTAGAGTCACACAAGATCAGGTGCGCGGCTCGGGGTCGCTTACGGCGAGATTATGATATAGCAAGACCCTATTCCTCCCAGGCCCCCTACCCCATGATTGTCCCTCTTATTTATTTTACTTATGACTGTTTATATAACAGGGTAACTGTCCGGTTTGTGGACTGTACCCTGTAGCACTATTTCATTTGATACTCTTTTCTTCTATTTAATGAAAGTTTTAATGTTTCACCTAACTAGTGTATGTGCACATGTTAAGTTCCATATTTAGAATAGTACAATATTCTCTTTCTTAATCAGTCTTAGGTATCAAACAATGCTTAGGGTGTGTTTGTATTAAGATTTTTTTAAATTTTTCCTAACTCAGTTCATCGACTTAGTTAAGTGCAATATGGTTTGTTGGACAGAGCCCGAGGGCTCTAATACCAAGTTGTCACACCCCAATTCTGATCCAACCAGAATGGTGTGAGTGAACCATCATTGAACCAACGGTTCACACCGGGATCTCGTATAGGCCGTGTCCACTCGTACAAACCATTACACATAACCACAATCAGAATATAAATAATATAGCGGAAGTCTTTAAAATATAATGAACTGAGAATCTATTGATAAATTTAAATAAAATATCTAATTATTCAAATTCAAACATATAATATAATATCCTTACATCCATTTAGTCCAACTGAAAATAACTGAAATAAATAAATAAAACCAATCAAAGGTACACGCGGGAAGGGCACTCGCATGAAGCGTCATGCTCGTCCTTTCTCGCCCGTATGTCCAACGTCGCAACACCACCATACACCGGAGCATTCATATAGTCATCAACAGTGTAACCTGCATCAACATCTAAAAATAATGTGTACACAAAGGGTGTCACAATATAGCTCAGTAAGACAATCAGACAATTTCACAATATTATGCATGAGTAACAATCATTTTATGCTGTGGTCTGGTTTTAAGTTTGCAATGTGCTATAGAAAGGTTTGGTGGCCCCCGCACCTCTATACACGAGTGTGTGGCACCTCATGGATCACACCCCCATTGCCCACATGCACCCATCATGGAATAGAGATAGAGCTAAGATACCCCCGTACCTCCCCTGATGCTCTATCCATACCAGTTCCTAAGCCCCTACTGGCCAGGGCTCGCAAATTGGGCTCGCAACTAACCAATCCTATATGTCATCAATGTATGCCCTATCCCAGCACAGTCGTCTACGGCATAGAGATAGAGCTAAGACATTCTCACACCTCCTCTGATGCCCTATCCACAACTAACCCACTAGGATAGAAACAATACAACCCACTAGGATAGAAACAATACACAGGTAGACCCTATCCCAACATAACTCCCTACGGCATAGAGATAGAGCTAAAGCATCGTAGACAAGCCAGCATCGACTCAGAGACCACAGTGCCACATAACCATGGCCAGGCCAACATCAATATCGGAGACCACCGTACCACGACCTTCCCCTGATGCCCCACCCGTACCAAGCATGTTAAGATAGAATACTACAAAAGGTGTTAGTGTAAGGAGCGATACCACGCCCATGCCCCTCTCCACACACTAACGAAAACAATCACATGCCTAACAATCACATCCTACCATGCATGAACAATAATAATAACTGAAAGTAAAGGATGGCATGTGAATATGCACAAACAACACATCATATATATTCAGGTTATTAACAACGATTTACTGTCCATTATTTTTTAGGTTTGGGTCAGATTCCCTTACCTGACGCTCGTTTGTTAGCTTGCTCCACGTCGCAAGACCCAAACGTGCTTTCACAAAGTCCTACAATATCATTAGGGTTTCATTAGAATAGTTTTCTTAGGGTTTCATGTTGGTCGGAAACCAACATAGTTACAAAATACCCTCACAGAGCTGACCGGTGGCATGTACCGATGGCAGCTCTGTGGGGAAGACTGGAGACCGGTATGGTCAGCCGGTCCCCACAGACCATCCTCCCGGAAGATACCGGTGGCAACATACCGGCCGCACTGTGTGCAACCGGTATAGTCGACCGGTATGTCTCCGGAAGACCATACTTGGGTTTTTTGACTGTCATCGATCAATCTCTATGGATTTCCAGGGTTTCTCCTATCCATTCTAAGTTTAATCTTTGAGTTAGAGTTATCCCCAACTCATTCAAGTCTTATTTTTGATGAATATCATCTCGAAACTCGAATCTAGGGTTTGACGGCAACCTAGGGTTTATTGGCCACTTTAGGGTTTTAGATCAATACCTACTTTGCATGGTATTGATCCACCCACACAACTAACATAGGTAAGAAGATTGATTCAAACACTTACCGTTGACTGGCGTAGAGTGAGCTTCGTCGAACGGCAATGGCGGTACCCCCTTCTTCTTCCCAGCTCCTTCTCCTTCCCAACCTCTTTCTCTTCTCTAGAGTTTGTGAGAGATAATGGAAAAGATTTGAGGAGGTTTAAGGGTATATTTATAGGCTAGAATTAGGGTTAATAACCCTATTAAGATTAGGAAGGTTCAGGCATTAGGGTTTAGGAAAATGGGACCCACAGAGATCCAATTCTGGATCTCCGCACCCAGCTACGGCAGAGAGCTGGTACCCGGTCAACATAAAATGATGAATATTTGACCGTCTTTGATCCGATTTCGTACCTGTTTGTCATCCGCTCGACCCGTCTGGCCCGGTGATGATCGGAAGACCTGCTACGACACAAAACCAAGGTTTAGACCGGGTTTACGGAGTGCGGGTCTTACAACATGTCTACTGCCATTTTTTTTTTTTGGGTTAAAACTATTAGATTTATGTGGGCTTAATTAATTACCTAAACTAGTTAATTCAGTGGGAGTCTGATTGACACGGTATAATCGGTTTGGTTTGGTTCGTCACACGGTATGAGATAGGTTTGGTAACCCTAATTCTATTGTGGGAAGGGTTTTAGGGTTACATTTGTATTCTATAAATACAGGGTTAGAGTCTCCACAACCACGGTTGATCGCTTCTCGCACCCATTAGCAAGAGACGTCGGGGATATCCTCTGGAGGCTGTGGAAGACTGTAGCCGAGGGATTTCGATCAAAGCTTGGAGCGTCAATGAGCGTATGGAATTAATCTCTTCACAAACAGGTATGTCTTTATGATTCATAATTTATGGCTTCTCTATTGTATTCTAGGGCAACTGTATGGGATTGGAATGGGTTTCATTGAAACCCTAAACTCATAATTTTCTAACAGTTGGTATCGAGCCAACACTCAACGTAAAGAAAGTCAGTGAGTGCTTACTAATAGCGAAAGGCTAACATCTCTCCGTCAGAAGGCGAACATCAGGTAACTTCGTGCTGTAAGACGACAGGTTGGTAATGAAAGGCAATGTACTAAGAAAGCGCAACTCTACTCTATTAGGCCGAGCGAGAAAGAAAGGTTGCCTTAAACGTAAAGGGGCGGGTAAGAAAGAGAGGTGAAGTGACTAGCTTAGTGACTGTATTCAATCTAAAAGGTTGGCTAAGTGACCGTCAGTGCTGTTACCTTATAGTAAGAAAGCGGTCTTTCAGTCTTTAACAGTTGCTTCAAAAGTCAATTCAAGGTTTCCTTTTTTTTTTAGTATTAGCTGTCATTGATAGAGCGTTTCGGCGGGAAATCGCTAAGTTGGTTAGAGTCCTGGTCCGTCACGCCAGAAGTCGCGGGTTCGAACCCCTCCTGGTGGAATAAGTCGAAGTTGCGGGATCCTGGGTACAACGAGACCGCAACTACGGAAGGAAGGAAATGGGAGCGAGACCACCCTAAGATGATGTTATGAAGGAGAGCTCGCGGCGATTCTATTCTGTGTTGGAAGGGCGCCAGAATTGACGATCTATTCGATTCTATAGATCAAAGGGGTTTTCGGCCGCTAAACGCCCTCAAGGAACCTCGTCCTTGAGCGCAAAGCCGAGCAAAAAGATATAGATATCCAGATAGCTAAATAAGCCTAGGGAGGCACATGCAAATGTAGCTGAACCAACCCGAAGATGAATGGAGGTCGCGTTTAGCGCCTCATCAAACAGGGCTTGATATGCTATCCATTGGGGTGGTCCCCCGTGACTCACTCAAGTGAAGAGAGAGAAGATAGGGTAGGTTGCTCTGAAGGTAGAATAACAAAAGAGAGACTACTTATGTTATGGATTTACATTAACATGAACGGGACCCTAGCGAGTTCAGTGCGTAAGCCCCTTTAGAGATAGGGTCGTTAGAGAAGAGCTCGTTCTTCAATTTTGAGATCTTTAGATTCGTAAGATCATGATAGAGTCTCCGCGCGCTAGCGCGCTACAACTAGCAGAGCAGCCAGCTGAAAAACTACAGCGCGCGTACTCTTCTGGATAGCTTTTTTGGACAATCACAATTGTATCGGTCCGGCACGAGCGGAATAGTATGGGACAGGTTCATGGAATGACCCGGGTAGGAATATAAATTATAACGTTCCTTCAACTCACCATCCAACTATTCCAGTATGCCCATTGGAAATATCCTTACGCCCTGTTGCTAAAATTCTTATTATTGAGGTGGAATGAATGCTGCTGCTTTCGGCCCCATAAAATCGCCTAATGTTGCGCATCGGATCAGTTAGGTGCCGGGCAGGCGGGGGGTGGGGCATAGGAACCAGCAAAAGGAATTGGAGGCTCGGGAGCCAGCGATCTCCTTTGCACCAACTAACGGGTGGCCCAAATCTATGTTTTTAGTAAAAACAACTTTAGGAAGTGGGAAAATGCCTCCTCAAACCCCCTATACCTTCCCCCATTCCTTGGATATGAACTCATTCTTCCCCTTTTGTTTCTGTTTTCCGTGGATCCGTCCCTTCCATCGGAAGAAGAGGAGCGCTACTCGACCAACGGCCGAGGAGCAGACATCGGGGCCGCCCCAATGAACGTCACGTAGATTCCCGGAAGGGAAGTTGTTAAGAAATTCAACTTCTTTATTCTAGCGTTTACTCGAATTAGACATCTTTTTCTCCATCTTCAACCCCTATCACTGTTGAAACTATTTTCGACCCCCAACCCTGCAAACTACGGCTTTCAAGCCCCAGCGGAAAAACTACGTAGTAAGTGTCTTTTCTCTGGCACGCTTCTCAGTAACAGCTCTAGCAGCTACGAGGGAGCGCTTGAAGAAAGGAGTACGAGCTTGCCATCCTTTGAGAATATAGTTGTGTGGATTTCCTTTATTGCTGGAATATCAAAATCATATCTCTTTCACACTTTATCGCACTCCTACTTCGTGATTCTGTCTGAAAATGAGGTCACAGGTCCTATTTATAGGCGATCAGCGACCCACCAACAACCTTAGCCATCAATCACAAGTCACCACGTGTCAATAAAACACTGGTTAATGACTAAGTGGAAGTGCGGGGCGATCAATCCATATGACAGCTGTCCCCCCCTCATCTGAGCAGAATCTGTTACATAAAAAACTCATACACGTGGAAAGGAATCAAACAAAATCAAACAAATACAAACCCACAAGCATCAACCTCTTTCTCGTGCCTATTGACGGTTATCTTCTGGTGGCGACAATAAATGACTCACTCACGACTTTCATTACAAATCACATTCCTTTTAAATACTACAGGAAATCTCTCTTTCGAATAAGCCTTGTCGGCAGGCATGAACTAGTTAGGTGTCGACCAGCACCCCCTACACTCTCTCTTAGGCTTCTCGCTCGGTATAGCTGTCGACTCGACTAGTATATAAGCGAACACATCCTTTCGGCCTATATAAGTGCGTCTCCAATCGGTACTAGAGGGATCAAATGGGGGCTTTCTATCATTCAGTAAAAAAACTTCTATCTAACATCGCGAATCGGTCCCTCTCAGGGGAAAGGCTATCTATCAATGGGCAGACGCTGCCTCCGTGTGTATTGCGTGTTTGCTCCAATCCGGGTCAACGAAGTCAACTGCCTTTCCTGCCGCCGAAAGAACCTGTGCCTTTGCCGCTGGTGCTACTTCAATGGATTATGGCTAAATGTTTACTATTGTCTCTCAAATAGGAAGGGATTCCGGGATTATGAAGTTCTAACGGGATTTGCCTTTGCTTGTGTCTCCACCTGTGCCTATGCCTATGCCAGTGATGGCTTTCGAAATGATGGGTCTACTGCGTAGGGATCCGTATCAGGTCGGGATGCCGCTGTTAGTGTGGTACCTCTAGGGCTGGCTGCTCTCGACCCCGGTAAACGAATGCTCTTCGAATTGGTACCTAAACCCTAGTTAGTTCCTGCCACCTATGCAGCTTCCCCTGCTGGTAGGTGATCAACGGAGACTAGTGCTTTTGCTGCTGTCTCTTCCACAGCAGCCTCTGCTGCTTTGTTCGGATGCTCCAACGTGTGCTTCAACCGGCGTATACAAGATCAATTTCAATTGAAAAAGACTGAAAATGGAATTGAAATTGCCGAAACCCCATGCCAACATTTCATTCAATGTTTGGCCGTCCAGCGAATGCTCGTTCTGTTGTCATACGGAATCGGAAGCCCTTCTCTAATAGGGCTGATCCGTCGGAAAGAAGACAGAACGAAAACATCGTAAAATTATGCACTAACTTGATGGAATGCATATATGAGGAACCATGACATTTCTGGGTTGTCACGGAAGAAGTTGAAAACTCTAATTCGCAAGGCGCTACTTAGCGCATTGGTAATGAGGAGGACTAGTGGATTCGATGACAGTGCGCCAGGGAAAGGGCCAAGAAAAACAATAATACACCACTGGGTTCCACAAGCAAGCTATTATTCTGGGGATCTCCATTGAGGAGCATCAAACCCTAATGAAAGATCTCGGGGGTTTACATGAGTACATCCGGAGGGAGTTCAAGTTATTCAGGGAAAAAAACACCAGCCCCTGTCAGTTCATAAATGGAAAGAATAGATCTTCACGGAAGAGGAAATCGTTTCATCCGTTCCTACTATTGACTCCTATGATCAGGTCCCCCTTACTCCATAGGGCCGAGATAGATGAGTTGGCTTAGAAAGACCTAAGCCAACACCGGGATATAGTGGTTGAAAGAAGGTGAATCCGTATCTGCTCCATCGAATGCTGCTACAAATGGTGATGATTCTGTCGATTCATCTTCTGCTGATGCTGGGGAACAAGGAGGGCCTAGCTACCTTGTCATTGGTGGATATCTGGGGAAGGGAGATGTACTAGGCCATCACCAGGCGGGCTCTACTATGAAATCTTCGGAAGGTGGGGATGATTCCATTTCAAACTATGAGCGAGCGGAAAAAGAAAGAATAGTAACTTGGTCCCGGGCATCTACCATATTACCAAGAATGATCGGCCATACAATTGCTATTCATAATGGAAAGGAACATTTGCCTATTTATATAACAGATCGTATGGTAAATGAAGGAAAGCACGATCAAGGCCCGGATAACAGAAAAAGAAATCCTTTCATAAGGAGCGAAGCGAATTTCAAGCTGAGAAATTCAAAGAAAGTCTAATGGCAGTGTTTAGAACAACGAGTTCTATGATTGCGATGGACTGTCGTCATCGCACGAATGAATGAGAAGGAAGACCAAGAGTCCAGTGACATGATGGTTGCCATGATTTTTGCAGCCTTCGTTGTCGAGAACGAGGCTGCCCCTCAGGTGAACTGATTCGAGTGTGATGAGTCACATCACCAGTAACAGAAATGCCTTTCAGACCTTCGAATTAGTGGGGGTTGGCATGAATTTCTTTATGGGCAACTTTTCGACTTCAAAAGTGGTTGGAAAGGGAACCGTCAAGCTGAAGTTCACCTCCGGTAAGGTGATTACACTTTAGAATGTTCTTCACATGCCATACATCCACAAGAACCTGGTTTCCAGATCTCTCTTGTCCAAGCACGGCTTGTTGATGGTCTTCGAGTCTGAAAAATGGATTCTGACCAAGAATGGTGTATTCGTTGAGAAGGGCTATTCTGGAAAAGGCTTGGTTAAGCCAAATGTTGATTAAAGTGATATTACATCATGCCTTAGATATGCCTATGAGAACTAGGGATGAGGCTCTTAAAGCTCTGGTGCAGAATTGCCTATACCTGAAAATCAAGACCATCAGATTGGACAGAGGAATAGAGTATATCAAGATCAAGTTTGCAGTGAAGATCATGAGATGATCAAGTCCATGCGGATAGGTTCGGGTTTAACAGAACATATGTGGGTTGAAGAACTGCTTTCAGCGAGTTTTTTTATCCACCGAGTCCCACCAAGCAACGGATTAAGCGCTAGCTGATCTACGACCAAAGAAGCAACGGCTGAGCCCCTATTTGAGTAAGGCGCGCGAAAGCCGCTGATCGTAGACCACCCTGGGTAAGGCTTTTCTTGCTAGGTCGAAACATTGTTCGTGGCCCGCAGCCCGGATCAAAATATTGGGGCGACGGCTATCCAATCTCACCGGCATTTCAACGGTGGAAGTCATGGTTTAGTTGTCTATCTGTGGGTCCGACCTTAGTACCCACGCTGGCTCTGTCCCGGTGCATATCGGGGTCTGTTTGGAGAGATTTCGGGTCAAGGTGACGCTAGCCGGAGATTTCGGTCGAATTCTACACGTTGCTTCAACCTGTTCTGTACTCCAGAACGAGTCATAGTTTTCGCCCGGGACCGACCTGCCTTGCCAGCAAGAGAGTGGGAATCTTCCAAGATGACCACGTGGACGCGCCCGAAACACGGCTTTTTCCGCTGAACTTCGTGCTTACAGCGCCTTGCCTTACGGAAGAAAGTGAAATTCCCCTGATACAATCAATATATTTCCCTTTCATTTCGGTAGGCTTCGCCCGTTGCTAAAGGTGCGCAGCACTCGAATCACGCTTCGGTCTTCTCTTCTTGACGAGAAGAGAAAGACCTCAGCTTGCTTACCAAGAAAAGAATCTTTCTCGTTAAGCGAAGCGTACCTTGAACTTGAACCGTTGACTTGACTTTATCCCCAGAAACTGGCTTGCCTTCCCGATCGTCTAAGAATTGACTTGAGAATTGGGCTTCGCCGCACCCCGTTAAATGCTTCGCACCTTTGGCAACGGCCGATTCCACCCCGTATATTGTGGGCCCTGTCCTCGTTGTTTATGCTATCTAAAGCAGCTCAGACCGATTTTGTCTACTAAGCCTTCGCTTCATTTCTAATGACTCGAGCTCGGACAACTCGGTAAACTGAACCTGGGAAAGGAACCGTGAGCTTGGCTTGAGCTTGTCCCTGAGAAAGCCCCTTTCGCTTGAACTGTTCTTTTCTTAGCTTTTCACCTTTCGCTTTCGCTTGAGTCAAAATCATCCGATCTACAATCGTCAAATCGATCGGTCAGAAACTGGCCTCTATGAGCTTTTTTTCTTTTCCTATTCAAATAAATTCTAAAAAAGATGTTTAAGCATGCCAAAACCTCTTTCCCAAGAATCTAAGGTTTTAGTTTCATTTACAGAACCGAACCCTGCTTCTACTACTACTAATGTACGGACTTGAATGCACTCCCTTGAAGCGAAGCACGAAACGGACTTTGCACTCCTTTTCACGCTACGCACTCCGAATCCACTCTATCAGTGCACTCCCTTTCACATTTTCATAGGGTGCTCCCTTCCGCCACCCGATTGAAAGACTCCGCGTTAACAAGGAAGATTCGATTCCCCGCTTTCAGATGGGTGTATCGATCGCTTACAGCGCCTCCTTCGGAGCCTCCAATCGGCATAACAACTTCTTTCTCCCTATAGTCCACCGCTTTCTCAAACACGGATAGGCGAGACTGAAAAGCTCGAGATTGACTGATTGAATCACTTTGTTGGATCAGTAGTGTAACCAGGGGCATCGGATTGCATTCTCAGCTTCCATCCCGCCTTCACCTATGGTACTACCTTAGCTACGCTACCGGTGGTGGTACCTCCGCCTATGCTTGCCTTTATATGCTTTAGCTACTAAAGGGAAAGACCCGCCCCTGCTGAAAGCCCGAGACCAAGACAAGACCAATGAGTATACCCATACCACTGCCTTACCGCCGGTTGAATGACGGACCAATACCTGAGTCGTTGAGGAAGGCCCGGCATGCCCCTATCGTTGAAATCCGCTTCCCTTCGCTTCCCTGGAGGGCCGCCTTACCCATCACTCCTTCTGCCACTGTGCAGTCAGTCCATTCTGTTTGGCCCACCCCTTTAGTGTTGATACGCTAAAGCGATCAAGGTTGACCTTGACTTCTTTATACGCGTCAGCGAGAAAAGGTGAAGCATATAAAGGCCCTCGCTGACCCTAGAAGAACTCAATGGCTTGCTGAGTTCTCTGAGCAAGAAAGAATCCAGATGAGAGACGAATGGCTGCAATTAAGGCGTCTAACTGAGGATCAAACCTCGCTGTTAGACTACGTCTATGGCCAATCAGAAGAAAGCAAAGAGGCAGATACCCCTCCTACTCATCATATCAACAATGCCTCCAGCCAAAATCAGAGCCGTGCTTCTTCAGAAGAAATGACTGAAGTCCCAGATTTCAACAAGGGTTCCATAAAGAAGGACAGCCAAGGAAGAGAATGCACTATGCTCGATGCTGATTGTCAGAAGGAACCTCTCGTAGATTAAAATGCATACTTGAAGGTCTCTTTCGAAGGTTTTGTGCTTTATAGCAGGCAAAAGATGGAAATCAGGGTCACAGCTGCTGCCCCATTCCCTCTCAACAATTTGTCTGCGGCGAATCTAGACATCCGAATCCTAGACGGCGGTATAAACGAAGAAGACGCGCCGGGACAAAAACCCACTCTTCGAGAGAATGGCCTGCCAGAACTTGAAGACGGTGACACCTTCGTCATCTCGTACACTAAAGAAAGGCGAAGCCAGATAGATCGGATGTGAAAAGCACCAACATAGAAGCCCTATCGTCCGGTGCTCCGACTGAGAGTTCGGAGGATCCTCTGAGCAAAAGCATTTCGGTTCCAGAAGAGAACTTTCATTCTCAAGAAGACGAATCGTCAAGGGCTGCCATTAGCCAAGAAAAGGTGTCTATCGGGGAAGAAAGCAAGCTTACCTTGTGAGTTGGAGACCCTTTGAAGTGATTCTGACTCCGGATAAACTATCATCGAAGGAAAGGAGCCTCTGAATGATCCTGTGCCTCCATTAGGTGTCGTAGACCGGGTCTCGGTATCAGATGTCTCTCTGAGACGACGGAGGAGCCGAGTAGAACACTGTTGACTGAGAAAAACGGACAGCCTAAGGCCTCTAAAGAATCTCAAAATTCTTTGTCTCTATTTAGAGACAAAGCACAAGATCATATTCAAAGATGTCATCTTGAGACAACTAAAGTGCCATACGGAACATCTTTCGATGACACCAAGACTGTTTAAGAGGCTGAATGGTTTCATACCACTCAGAGATCTCATGAAGTTCCTGATCGACAGAGCGCCGTCGAAGAAAAGCCCAATGCCGTTAATACACAACCCTGTGTCGACCCATCAAGAAAGATTTTCGCGAGCGATGAACGAGTCAATATCGTTCAAGAACATTTGCATTCTATAAAAGCTGACGGAGGCGCTGTCAAGCCCTGTTGTGAAAACCCTGTTGTGAAAGCTCTGTTCTAGAGGCCAAGCCCTTGAACTGACTATGACAGAGTCAGGATTTGACGGCCAAAAGACATGGCAAATTTATTTCCACAAGAGACTACCCGTTTTTGTCTTGACAACGATCAGTCTGTTTCTGGAAGTTGCACTAACAGCTTGCAATCTGAAATGCCTATGGAAAGCCGGGATCATTCATGAAGAAGCCGGCAAAGAAGGTTGGAGTCACCATTTGACTCAAATCCCTAAGAGTAGACTGACTGAGCTCACTTCAGATAAAAAGAAAGGATTGTTGAAAGCAATCATGTCATGGTACCAGGATTTCTAAACTGGAGACCCAGGTTTGGAATCTCGTAATCACTTGTCCGACTTCATGGCAGTCGATCCTCTTCCTCATTGGAATAGTGAGTTAGGGACACACGCTTACAGCGCCTTCGTGGTTACTTTGAAAAGCTAAGCCTCTATATGCTGAAAGCGTATAGACGCGCTACCTTTATATGCTTTTTCTAAGGTTTAGCTCCATCTATCGCTTACAGCGCCTTGCTCCGCCCTCCTTGCCCCGTTCTTTGCTATAAGGAATTTGTTTGTCCGCGATTATTCGCATGCTTACCTAAAAGCAAAAGGCCGGCCAGAGCGCAATGTCTATAAAAAAAAGTAAGCCTGAGTTTGTTGAAAGGCGAACAGCCCCCCTCCGAAGGAAGCCGGCATTGGATAGTCCGCGGGGTAGCTTAAGCCACCCACTGGTTAGTTAGGTGGTGGCGCATTCGGCATTCTATAAGCTTCGCCAGAAGGGCTTTGCTTCCCCCGCCAGAATAGAATGCCTCCTAGAAGCGATTAGTCACAACAACTATCCTTTCATTGCAGGCAATAAACCCAAGCCCCACTCTCGATATAAATTCAAGTAAGGCCTGACGGAGGGAGCCTCCCTACCCAAATAGGATCCCCTACAAGAAAAGGACCTATACGAGTCCCTGATCTACGACCACCCTCGGATTCATCTTGTTTTATCCAGACTGGTCGCCTACTTAAGTACGCAAGCCTTTGGCACTTCATTGAAGTAGGGCGAGCAGCCGGGTAGTGGATTTTTTAGAAAGAGTGTTTCTTTCGTTTTAAGAGAAAATGGACTTCTCCGTGTGTATGGAATGCAGGGTGGTCGTAGATCACCGCGTAGCGCGTAGCATAGCGAATGTTGAAAGCTCTGCGTAGCGTTATGATTCTTAATGAACCTTTAGTAGTCAATTGTAGAAGTAGAATAAGCAGCTCCTCTCTGTTTCGGTGTAGAGCGGTGGCTTGTGTAGCGATCTGGCTGGAGCTCTTTCAATACGCCGCCTCCGCCGGATTGATTATTCAATGAATGAATGCGTTGTTGATAAAGAGCATAGCGGGCGGGGGCTTCCTGATCCGCTTTCGGCCTTCCCCATCTGTTCCCACGCACGGATTCTGCCACTGAGAATCTTTCCGGCCGGCGTCTGGATTCCTTCTGCTTTCGTGCGTGCTGATGCTTTCTTCCATAGGGTGGCGTAATATCCCTTCCTTAATATTGCCAGGGGCTGGGCTCACTCACTTTCTTTCTATAGAAAAGGGTTCGATCATAAGCTTCTGTGATCGGAGCCAGCATCTCAAGGAGCCATAAGCCAAAATAAGCTTATTTGAGGGTCTCCCTTCTTAGATGCACCACTGTGATAAGATCGCATAAGCGTCTCCTAGCCTAGGGATCGAAGCTTCTGTTTCTATGATAATCCCGCCCAGATGAAAGATCATACGCGCTGCCCTCGAGTTGCTTCATGAAAAATAGGATATGCATGCCATAGAAGCCCCCTATTGACGTAAAGGGAGGGCGAGGGGTAAAAGCCGTTGGTTGAAGGCGCAGGTAATGAATGGGCTTGTTCTGGCATGAGAAAGAAGGAGTCTCCAAAAGCGAGGGTGGTCGTAGATCAGCTCGACCGCAGGGAGAGAGTGGTCGTAGATCAGTTGAGATCCTTAACAGAAAGGCTATGCATAGAAGCCACTTAGTAAAGAGGGAAGCCATTGAACAGAAGGCGTGGTCATTAATGAGCAGGAAATAGGCTTTTGTGACAAGAAGCTTTATAGTTAGACCGGATGTTTTCTTCAAAGGAAAGGCTATGTACATAGAAGCCGGGTAAGCAGGTAACGGGAAAGCATTTGTGTAGTAGAAAATGAATAAGGAGCTGGCTTTCCAGAAAGTAAGTGGTCTTTATGAGAAAGGGTGTAATTCACTACTATAAACGACAATAACAAGTTGGGGCCGATGTTTGATAAGAATGCTGCTTATTGATAGCCCAGCCGGTTTTGAAAACCTTTCTCTATCACTGACTGGTATAGCTCTATTGGCGAAAGCTTAGCTCTGCTCTGTTCAAGTGATTCTGTCAAAGCCACAGAAGGGGCGGGCTGATGAATGAATGTGAATAGCACCATGAGAAGGATTATGATCGTTAGAATGCCACAACAAGATCTTAATCTTTCCCTTTCCTATATATATAGTAAAAAACTAACCCGCAAGCCCCACATTGAACTAGGCTTCAAGGCTTAGCCTCATTATGCGCCTCTTTGTCATTCATAGAACTGACTCCCATTTTCTGTTCTGGTTCTGGACCTACCCGGCCCGGGGAGCTGCCGTCTAAGTGCCGTGCAGCTTTGCTTGGCCTGGGCTGAAGCTCCATGGTGAAGCTTAGTCTTCGGTCGGAAGAGAAGGTATGTGTGCCCATTGACAGGCCCGGTTTCTGATGAAGAGAACGTAGATGGCTCAGATCGGGATCGGAAGGGTTGGTTTGTCAGGCCCTGAATGAAACTTACCCTTTCATTAGTGATCTTTCCTTTCTTCGATCGTTCCCGACCGCTTGTGCTTTCGATAGATCTACCAGTCCTTCTGTTCTGGAAAAACGCTTTGCGGTCCGAAGCTCAACAACCGGGTGGTGTCCTACCGATTATGGATGGGAGGCAGGCAAGCACAAACAAGCGCTTCCCCGCACGAACGAATGCGAGTAGGAGCCTGGGCCCCACACACACGAGTAGGGGGGGGCGCTGCCCGGAGAACCGCACACAATGATAGGGGAGCGGCTCTATGAGTGGGAATCAGAGTTTCGGAGTTGAACTCTAAATCTTTGACACTTTTCTTGGAAAAAAGGGGGCACCACAAACAAGGAAGGAGTTTTATGCTTCCGAGATTCAATCACATATTATTTATTATAAACGAAATTGAAAGCCCTATATTCTTCCTTCGCCGGCCGGCGGCTGAGAGAAGTATACTACTCATGTAGTATACTGAATTCATTCATTATAGTTTTTTGCGATCCCATATTTCTTTATTTATATATATAGGATGGAGTAATGGGTGTTTAGGATGCTAAGCAAAGATGTGTGGTTTAGTGGTGTTTTGTTATGAACGGGACAGGGACGGTTGCTATCAGAACTGAATGGGCTTCCGGGGCGATCCAGAAAAGAAGACCTAGATCTGGTTTGGTCAAAACAATGTGGTGGCCGAAGGGATGAATAGCTCATCAAAATCGTTATTCTTTCCCTTTCTTCAGTAGAATCCCCGGTCCCAAACGACTGCGGGTAGCCGCCAAGAAGAATGAATTCCCGAAGGGGTCCAATAAGACTTCCTTTCGAGTAATACAGGGACGGACTGAGACTCCTAACTCCCGATGCAGGAGCAGGGTGGTCGTAGATCAGGGAGGAGGGTTTCGAAACGCATTGAACCTCCCAATCGAATGAATCGTAACATTCGTAATGATCAACTTTACGGAGCCCTATCGCTCGGTTAGATAAGAGAGGTCCACCCCAGAACAAAAACCACTAAATAATGCTATAGAAGCACGCACTTCTTCGTCCACAACAGCAGGTGCCTCCTGGCAGCCTGGCTAGCCGGTCCAGTTCTCCAGTCAATACCTGCCAAAGAAAGAATGTACAATTTGTTGTATCAATGATATTACCAATCAACGAACTGCTAGTTGGAGAGGGGGGTCCATTACGTGTTAGCTACCTCTAGAATAGCCAGACATTCTTGGCCAGGTTTCAGAATGGAAGAGAAGTCATGGAAGGAACTGAATTGGCCACGCACGATGAATGGATGGACAAGAATAAGGCGAAGACTATGAGTCTTCGATATTCATTTATACTTTGAATTCGGAAGAATATGAAATGCTCCCGCTCTGCATGGCAGGCGAGGTAGGATAGAGAAGAGGGTTGCCTAGATAGATGTTCTCTATAGGTATGCTATAAGTAGCTAACAGAATGCAATGCCTCCTTCTAGTGGCGGTCGGTCGAGCTGATTTACAATCAGCCTGATTTACAACCAGCCTGTGGTCGAGCTGATCGTAGACCACCCTTGCGCTAACGCCCCGTTATATAGGGTGGTCTACGATCAGCTTTTCTTGCTGGGGCGGAAGGACTTTCTTCTTCGCAGCTATAAAGTAGCTTGTCTTTGTTGTTCTGGCTTTCGCTCCTGGAGTTGATTCTTTCTTAATGCTGATACTTTCTGTTTCGTCGAGCCCCGAGCTTGTGGTCCTCCTTTGAGTGTGGGTTCAATTGGATGGATCTGTCAAGTCAAGGTCAACGTACGTAGCAGCAAGGATGGTGCATCGCCTATTTCTCGTTCTCGCTCGGGAGCCAAAACGAACACGCCTGCTACCTACTGTACTGGACCTTCGACCAGGCCCCTTGTCGAATCGGAACCAACCACTGCATTGCGCTCGAACAGTTGAGCGGCCGCCGGCCAGCAACTTCCGTGCACAGATATAGATTCATTCTTCGTACCTGGTTCAGCAGCACAACCCTTCGCGGGTTGGTAAGACGGAATTGGACAAAGAAAAGAGAGTGCTCGACCGGAACAACGGCCACCGTAATTACATAGATAACTGCTCTTCTCGGTCGAACCGTATGGCGGCTGGAAAGAAAGACGACCTCACCTTCTCGTAGATGGTGTCAGTGAGAGCTACTTTAGTATCCCCCGTTGACCTTCTTTTGTAGATAGAATCTTCAATGAGTGGAAACAAGCACCCTTAGACGTAAAGGCGCTACTTAGCCCAACTCTAAACCAAGAATCAAGTCCTTCCGCCCCTATTTGAGTAAGGCGCGCGCAACCTAGTTGCGCGCTCCCGCGTCAAAGCATGCTAACGCACAACGGTGCTCTACGATCAGCTCGACCACCGGGAGAGAGTGGTCGTAGATCAGCTAGCTCGCAGCCGTTGCTTCTTTGGTCGTAGATCAGCTAGCGCGCTCTGGAGTTGCTTGGTTCTTCGCTTGCTCTGCAGTACGAGCCTCATACAGAGCCGCGCCCCTTTAATATGATGAGAAGAAGAGGGGCTGAAGGCGGCTTTGCTATCTAAGCGAAGGGGCCGCCCTCTTTTCTTTTCCGCACCAATCCTTAAAAACTACTACATCTTTTTTTTTTTGTATAGCTCAGTTGGTAGAGCATTGGGCTTTTAACCTAATGGTCGCAGGTTCAAGTCCTGCTATACCCAAACCTACCTCTTTCTCCTAAGGAGAAAGAGCGATGGCTTGAAAGCCTCGTTCAAAGATCACTCTTTGGCCTTTAGACTCGCTTCGGCGACTTCGCTCGTTGGGTGAGGTAAGGAGTAGTATCAGAGTGGCTCGGTCATCGATAGGCCTCTCCTTATTCATTCTATAGGGCGGGGCTGCGGACCAACAATCCAGCAAACAACGGCCCTACTACAACACAAGCAACGGCCCTACTACAACACAAAGCTCAATTCCCCTTTAGAGTAAGTAAAGCGCGTTAGCCCGTTTATATAGCGGTAGGCCTTTTCTTGCTGGGGCGCTAGCGCGCCCTTTGTATATATTAGTCAATTTCTTCGCTGGCTTCGCTAGGTTGGGCGCTAGCGGGGCGCAGGAGCGCCCAACCTAGGTTAGGGGTTTCTACGCTGGTACTGATCCGAGTTTTTGATAATTACTGCATGCGTTATATATACAGGGAGGGAGAGGGAGTAATCCGACCCAGCTACGTTTGCTCCCATTCCAAGGCTGCCTTTAGGTAGGGGCTAATCGATTACTCTCCTATGCCTGCCTGAGGTATCGATGGGATACGAAGCAGAACTGGACGGAGGGGATGGAACTGCCGATCCTGGAAATGACAAGGGCTTGGGGAGAGATGCTATGCTTGAGTAACCGGAAATGGTTGGTGACGAAGAATAGGTAGCTTGCAAGCATAGGAATTGATAACCGAATTCTTTCATTCCCCCCAGCCGATGTGCGAGATCATATTCTTCTACTCCTGCTGATGCCCCAACTCCATTTCAAGCTGCCTCACTCGGTTCTTCTGCTCCGCTCCGGAGATCGGGATTGGGATTGACGAATGGATGGAATGATTGGCACGGAGAGACGGATGTGCTCTGGTTGCTCGTTCAATGATATGACGTATTTATAGTTTCTACTACTACTCAATTCGATCTGTATACGGGGCCCCCGTGTAAGTCAGACTTCTACTGAAAGCTTTCGAATCAACTCAACTATACTATTCAACAACTGAACTTATGATACTTCTTCCGCGATTCAATGAATAGTTTCATTGAGTTGACTCTTGGAAAAGGGGGTTTGATATACTCATCAGCAATTGTCTGTTCAATCCGTCTTCGATCTGAAGGGTTTTGATATATATCAACCAGTATATCGTATTTCAATCCAAATGTGCAATCCATCCTGATGATTCCAAGTTATTGAAGACGAAACGAAAAAAATGATTCGAGCCGCGTCAGACTTTGCGGGCTGCTCGTCCCTTCGCGTCGACAAGGAAACCGTGGACGACAATGGTAAAAGAATAGAACGAACACCCTCGAGAACTTCTCCTACCTAAAGGCACCCTCAACAATATAGATTTCATACATGAAATTCCTTATCTTATCAAACATGGATTTCCCGGCCCTTGTTCATGCCATGAATTCAAAGCTCAACCCTCAACCATTGCAATCAAGCATTTCTTTATCAATTCCACACCGGGGATCAGAGTGGGAGGAGAAAGCAACTTTTAAAGTTGCCTCTATCTACACCGGCTCTCTTTCAAGCGTCGTAGGTCGAGTCTATGCAATGGAGGGAGCTGCTTTGTGATCTACGACCACCCTCCGCATTGAGCCGTCAAGACAAGAAGAGCCAGCCTTCTTGCTTCTTCGGTCCAGTTACCCTCCGGGAGAATTAGGATCATACCCCGAAAATCCATGGGGATAGATGTAGACGCGGTGATAAATGAGTCACAGAATTCGCTATCTGAACCTTCCGTTCAGTTTGTCACGGTTTCATCCGTGGTGGGGGAAGAAGCAATTCCAACATATTCCGTTGCCACCTCCCAAGCCTTTCGGAGAGAGTTGGAGATGGCTGAAACGCGCTTCACCTTAAGAGAGAAACTTTCTCTTGGTGATCGGTTCATCGGCAACGACAGATACGTGCGATCAAAACATTGCTAATACGAGACCACCCCCCTGCCGGAGGGATCAGTTTGACCGGGGCTCAAATCAGACTTCGCCGAGCAATGATCAACTTAGGACCTCCGTACGTAAACTCGCTAGTCGAAATCAACTTCGAGCCCCTCTTCAATCGGCGCCGCGGTTCCCTCCATCCGATCGATAGTGAGAGCCAATACTGAACATTGCCTCTACTGTTCGTCCTGGAGCAGCACCGAATAACTGTCTTGCATCCCGGCGCATCAACTGATCCTTGAATGACTAATCCCTGGCTAGGGAAGACGGGGGATGGCCGCTTGGCCAACTAGAACAAATGCACCCTCCCTGCTCATCAACCTCGCGCCGCCTTTTCTCTTTGTCCCTGAGGGAGGGGAATGATGGCACCTCCTCACATCAAGTTGTTATTACGGAGATGAATGAGAGGGGTTAGCCGTTCGTTTTCTACCGAGGTCGGGGTTTTCAGACAAAACAAATCCATCATTGAAGGGCTAGAAGCCGGATCGCTCA
>CM053270.1:17029590-17055332 GCA_028583415.1 Protea cynaroides | reverse complement strand
AGGGATTTCGATCAAAGCTTGGAACGTCAATGAGCGTATGGAATTAATCTCTTCACAAACAGGTATGTCTTTATGATTCATAATTTATGGCTTCTCTATTGTATTCTAGGGCAACTATATGGGATTGGAATAGATTTTATTGAAACCCTAAACTCATAATTTTCTAACAAAAATGACTCTTGGTTTCAAATGAGTTTGTTTTTTCAAAAGGTTTAAAGCCTTCTCACCGAGTCTCGAGGTGAGCATTAATGAGTGACGATTAGAGTCTGTGCGAATTTGACTTTGAGAATCACAGAAGTAGAGTGTTCATAAAAAAAAAGGTGTGGGAATTTGGCTTTGAGATTCACAAAAGCATTAATGAGTGACGATTGGAGTCTGTGGGAATTCTCTTAAAATGATTGGACCGTTTATCAAAACAATGAAAAAAAAGAAACTGATTTGACCTAAATTTTTTTAAATATATATTCAAACATGCATAGAATCTATAAACCATGGAGTCCATGAGTCATGAGATTCATAATCCATGAGCATCATCAGTGCATGACACTATCAAGATGATATAAAATAAATATTAATTTAATCTTTATTGTTTTTGTACAATTTAATTTTTTTAATATTATTTTGTTTTTCTAATCTAAATTCGTAATATTTTAATATCTTTCACTCTTATAATCTCACTCTCATAATGGATTGTAAAGAAAATCAAATCAATAGGTTTAATATCTTATTTTATATTATATTATCTAAATTATTAATATTCATTTGTATTTTTTTTAATTTTATAGTTGTTTTGATGGAGCTATTTAAGTAATAAATTGTTTAATATCTCAGTATATATATTGCCATTTTTTTTGTCCCATATTGTTCGAATTTCACTATTTAGAACACGTACCGTCCGTTTTTGTTTTTTTACCTTTTTAAGAAACAAGATCGTATTTTTTACTATCCCGTTTAATTTATGGGCTATTTTAAATGTTCCCGTTCCCATATTAACTAACTATGAGCTCTCTTTAGTATAGTTTATATTTATGTATATGAGTTATTTATAACAAATCTTTAACGAAAATAAGTAATGAATCGTAAATAATAACCGTTGAATACCACTAGACATAAAGAAATAATAATAAAATATCATAATAATGATAGACATCTTCTAACCTATTTGTACATTTTAGATTATATCAATTTATTTTAAAAATAAATAAATGTCATAAATCATACCAAACAACTACATATGTCATAATGTATTATATAATAATTCTATAATACATACCAAAGATAGCCCTAATTAAATGCAGACTTTTCTTTGCCTTGGAAAGTAATAACAAAAGTATCATATAAACCTTGTAGGGATATTTATATAATTGGAAGTGGGATCTTAGGGTGTCAATCGATTGGGTTTTGTTTGATTCAAAATGTATTAAACACAAACAGAAATCGAACCCATTATTAATGGGTTTTAATTTTTCAAATGCAAACCGATTAGTAATCAGTATGGCTTATCGATTCCTAATCGGTTTCCCCAATATAGTCTTTTGTCATTGTGTTGCATAACAAACACAACATTCCTCCACCCGCACACATAGTGTGGCTTAGTTGAAAGAGCGCAGATGTCCATCAAATTTTATAGAAATAAAACAACGATAAGAGATGAGAAAGCATGTGAGAAAAAGAGAAAAATATATATTATAACATTCAATCAATTTAACAGTTTATTTGGTTTATCAATTTGCAACTAATGGTTTCTCAGTTAAATTCAAAACCAAACCGATTGTTAGACTTTAAAACCAAAACCGAAAAAATCAAAATTTAATAAGCTGATATATGTTTCATCAGGCAGGGTGGTGGTTCCAGGTTAGTAATGTTTCAAATGATATATTCTGCCTATTTCTTCCTCTATTGTTGTAATAAATTTTGTATGAGTTCTTTTACACATATAAAAAGGGCATTTTAGTGCACGAGACTTGTACTACAGGTTTTGAGGCACAGAATGTATACATCCTCCCCCACAATATACATAATGACCGAAAATGTCCTGGCAGTTAGCATAGCCTTAGGGAAGACGAGAGTTCACTATTTTAAGCAGCATGGATATAAAATGTATAAACCAACCATTAAAGGGAAGACTTTCTTTTATGGTAGTCAAGAGAAACTATGTTCGCCAAGTTCAGATCAATAGATTCCTTTCGGGCAAGGGTTCTCTATCTACATAACTCCCGCACCAACACGGGAGCCAATGGAAATGCATGCACAGGCACTCAAATAGAGGAGAGAAGGTGACCATTTCACTCTTCCAATGTACTAGTAGGAATACAAATACAAGCACATTCACAAGCATCCAAATAGAGGGAAGAAGGTGGTCATTTCACTCCTGCTGTGTTGAACACAAGAACACACCAGTTCAAGGATCTCTTTCTCATTACAATAAATATAAAAAATAAAAAAAAAATTAAAAAAAAATAAAAAAAAAAAACCCCAAAAAACCCAATAACCTTATCTGGATGGTTCGCATCATCACTCCATTGGGGAACAAATTTTATTGTCAATTTTTCCCCACTACATAAAATCAATGTTGCAGGTTTTAACCAAATTCCACTTTTCCCCAAATACAAATATAAAGCTTAGAAACCGAGTAAGAGCTCTACTGTATTTATAGTTAACCCTAGAAATATAGACAAAAACCCAATACAAGGACGGACCATATGGTTAAGATGGGGCTGACAACCAACAAAAGGCTATTTGTTTCCATCCAAAAAAAAACAAAAACAATTGGGCATTTTGAATAGCATCCAAATGCAACCTAAAACATGGGACTGGAGTGAGATAATAGAGAGGTCCCTGATGTGCCAATTTCCGACGGATGCCAAGCACTCATTGCTAATACACGGACAATGCTTGGACAGGAGCAAGTCACAAATACGTTGTTTCATTTAAACTTTAAAACCATAACAAAGAAAAAATAAATAAAGCTACCAAAATACTGCCAAACGACAAAACCCAATTGAACCTCTTGATTCACAAGTGGAATAATAAACTTGGCCACAGTACAAAGATCTCTGGCCGTATCCACAAAGAACTACCATATATAACAAAACTCTCTTTCCATCATCCATCCAATAAATTCCTCATTCAATAACTCAAAACTTACTGGTTACAATAGCTTTCTCACCTTGCAACTCACAATTTTCTCTAGTGCATACTTTCAGCAGCAGTTAAAACGCACAGAAAAGCAAGTACAGTGGAGCATGTAATTTTCTGATACCCTCACCATTTTTTTTTTTTTTTTTTTTTTGGGGGGGGGGGGAGATATAGCATTGTCAATAGATCTGACAGAGCGCTAATAACTTGCCAATAGATCAATTAAGCGACCTCTTTGATAAACCAAAAGGTCAAGCCTCCTGTTGGATTCTCAAAGCCTGGCCAAGCTCCAAGGAACAGAACAACATGCTCAGCAGCTATTCTAGAAAAGATGAATACCTATAGGAAGGGAGGAAAGTGTCAATCAGGCTGCTCTAAGGCACAGTACGAGGATACAAATGGAGCAAACATGAATGGACAAACCTGTGTATAATTTGGTTAATCATCGAGGTAGTAATAGGACCCAGCAGCTTTTTGCTCCCTGTCCTTAGTTGATTCCAATTTGTTTATTCGAGGACGAAAATTGGTTGGGTCCCTTCTAAATGTAATATCCAGATGCTGTATAAAATAGAATAATATGGGTACATGTGAGATGATAATTTACCAAACAGTGAATCTATTAATGGACAATATGATAAATGAGTTATCCATATTCAAAATCAAAAAATTGTGAACCTCCTTTTTTTTTTTAATCCCACAAAAAATAAAATTGTAAACCCACTAAGAATTCAATTGCACAGATATAATTTGTTATAAAGCTCATATGAGGGGTAACATGTCAGCCTTTTTTTTTTATTCTCCCCCAGATCAGCACAAAAAAAAAAATCAGCTGGTTCAAGTTGATTTTTCTGCATTCAGTTAATGATTTGGCCAACATGAAATCCAAACTGGTTTAATAGGTCAATCTTGAAACAACAATGGGCAAGGTAACTGGATTCAGGTCCAAACATATTGGGTAAGGAAGATCAAAAGCCAAAGCTTTCTCAGCTTTCAATCAGAAGAGATTTAACTACATAAACATAAACTAAGTCTGTATAGGCTCTCTTTGGTATAGTTTATATTTATGTTTGTGAGTTATTTATGACAAATCATTTATGAGAATAAATTATGAGTCATAAATAATAACCGTTTAGTACCACTAGACATGAAGAAGTAATACTAGATTATTACAATAACGATGGCACCTTCTAACCTATTTGTAGATTTTAGATTATATCAAATTATAATCATGCCAAACAATTACATATGTCATAATGTATTATATAATATAATACATACCAAAGAGAGCCTAAGTCACTAATTCACATATCTGATAAAGAATACTATGTTTACAACCATGGAAGGTTCAAATCCATTCACAAATGTTGAAGACATCCAATACAAAAATAAGCACAAGACGAGCTCGGACTAAAACCATCAGCATCAAATTTTCAAATGAATTTAGTTGAGTAATTGTGTTGCATTCCGATAAGTTGAGTGGTTTTAATCCTGTGATATATGTGTAAATACCAAAACTAAGTCTACTGGATGAGTGTAAAAGAGCAAGATAAGGTTTACAACCACAGTTACCAGTAGCTAAGAAGATTGTCAAAACCAAAGTACATGGGTTGGAAGATGTTGAGAATGAAAAAAAAAATTGATCAATAACTTCTGCTTTCATGGTTAATTTGTATTTCTTGTTTTACTTGGTCAGTCTTCACTACAGCTAATGAAACTAGATGCCTATATACATAATGACCTGGTAGTGATGTTGGATTTTGTCATGAAGTCAGGTTTTCTTTACCACATGGTAGAGTTAGAAGGACATGGGTGGGGCCATGTGATAAGGGACTCCAAACCCATCTCACTTGTTAAATTCCAGCCTGGAGCAAGCACTTAAATGGTTGAAAACTGAATTCAAAGTTTCATAAAATCACAGGAATGCCGCTTTACTGTAATGGAATATAATAGCATTTTTGTGACTTTACATAACTATAAACTCACTTTTAAACATTCCCACTTCTGTTATGACCTGGATATTGAACAGTGATATGGGCATCGGGTCCTCTATCACACGGACACCCGCCTATTTAACAGATGTAGCAAGGTGTAACAGATTCCAACCATCTTGAACAGGTCAGCCCAAAAATCATAACCTTAGACAAAATTACCAAGATTTGGGCAAAATCAAAAAATAAATAGGTAAGAATTGAGGCTTACAGATAAGAAGAGGTTCATCCCAGTCAACAATGACTGTGGAGCATTGGCAGTACAATTCACTGATGGTTGCCCCTCATAGACAATAACTCTGTCTGCTAGGTAGGTTGCCATAATGAAGTCATGCTCGACCACAAAAGCAGTTTTCTTGGCATGGAGGATAAACCTCTTTATAACTTTGGATGCAACAATACGCTGCTCTGAATCAAGGTAAGCACTTGGTTCATCTATCAGATATATGTCTGCAGGCTGCAAAATGACAACAAGTTACACATCATTTTAAACAGGAAGGCAAACACTCAAATCTGCGAACAGAATTGAAATATTAAGAAAGCAATCGCATCGGCCTAACGAGGATTCAACTTGTAAAAATTCCCTAGTACGAAACCTACAAAGAAATATACTAAACCCACATTATTTACCACCGATAGAATGCAGATAGGAACTACTATATGAAAATTTTCAAATATCAATTGCAGTATTCACCTTGAGATCTAACCCAACCTGACAGATTTTCACCTCATAGCACCATTAACATCAAGCACTCTACTTCAAACTCAACAATTTACAATTACAGCCTTACAGGTATATGAAATTCACACGCATTAAACTACTTTCTACTTCACCAAAACCCATAATTTGACATATCAGCATTTAAATGCATCATCATTCACAAATAAAGATGTGCACATGCATGAGAACACATCCAGAGACTATAGTTGTCAAGGCATCGCCTAGTGCCGCTTTGGCCTCGGGGTGAGTTTTGATGGCCTGAGCAGTGAATCACCTTATGTATTCTTTGAAAGGTGGGCACCTTGGAGGCCTAGGCAATGCCTTGGAGGCCTTATGAAACTGGGTAGTCGCCTTTTAAGCTGACATATTAGTTTTATTTTGTATTACAATATGTTGATTCTGTTGCTAACATATTTATTGGCTTGTGTACAGGTTATGCTACACTGAGATGTGTAGAATCATTGCTACAAACTACAAAGACGGAGAAAAAAAAGGATAACCAATATCGAACTAAGTTTTCACTTCATTCCCTGTTTCTCTCAGGAATCTAGCGGCCACCATCATTCCCTGTTCCTCCACTCCGGCAGCCTACTCTGTGTGTGTGTGTGTGTGTGTGTTTGTGTGTGTGTGTGTGTGTGTGTATATATATATATATATTTTTTTTTTTCCCTTCTATGATCCCAAGTTCTGTTCTCTACTATGCTTCTTTTTTTTCCCCTTTCTTTTTCTACTTCTAAGGTTCTGAGTTCCCTTCTGTCTACTCTGCTGTCTTCTTCTTCTACAACTAAGATTCTTTCCCTTCTGTCTACTCTGCTGTCCTCTTCTTCTTCTATGATTATGAGTTCGTTATGTTCTGCTACTGAGCTACTCTGCTGTCTTCTTCTCCTCAGACTTTTTCCACTTTTTTCTTTTCTTATACGATTCTGATATCTTCCTCTTGACAAATTTTTTTCTCCCCCCTTCTACGATTTATATCTTCATTTCCTCTTCTTCTCCGATCTGTTTTCCTTATTTCTTAAACTTTTCTTCGGTTTCATCCTCCTGTACTTCTGTCTTCTTCTATTTGCATCTTCTTCTTCTGTAGTTTTCTGGAACTTTTGTTTTCTTATATTCGCTTGAATCTCATCTCCTCCTGTAGTTCTATAACTTCTAGTATTCTATTTGTTAACATTTGGTTTTATTTGGCAGGTTCCCCTTCCTCTCTTGGGAGAGTGCACTTTTGAGATTTGAGTTCGGCACTACAGACGTACGGCAAATACCAGCTCCTGGGGAAGCATTTGGTAAGGTACCTTACCTGGTGTACAGTGGTACACATTGCTTTTTTCTTTTTGTCAATCTTTCTCCTTTCTTTTCTCATATTCTGATTTTTGAATTTGCTGATTCTCATCACTCATCAGTCTTGGGATTTCATTCTGCCAGGGACATCTACACCTTTAGCCCTTTGAATTTCAGGTTCTCGCCACACATTACCTTTCCTTTATTCTGGTATAGTGCCACTTGCCAGAGACATCTTCACCTTATAGTTCTGCTTCTTAATTATATGCTATTATGCTCTTAGTTTTTTTTTTTTTTTGGTCCTATACTTTATTCATTATTTGTTGATTTTCTCACATTAGTTTATGCCTTAAATGTTGGTTCATGAAGTAGCATACTACATAGAGATAAACATAAATATAGCATTGATATTTTAAGCAAAATAAATACAAACCCCAAAAAGACACTAGGGGTGCCTTGGGCGCCTAGGCAAGCAGAGGAGCCCAAGGTGGCCTCCAACACCTTGGTCGACTTGACAACAATGCTAGAGAGAGAAAGATTATTTAGAACACAAGAAAAAATACACCAATTCTCCTAAAGATTCAAATAGAAAGCAGCGAACATATACTGATGCATGGAAACGTCTCAATGCACATTTACATACCTTTCCAAGACAAAGACACAAGGCAACTCTCTGCAACTCGCCTCCAGAGAGATTCACAACTTCTTGATCCATTAATTGTTCAATTAGAAGTGGTTTCATGACATCCGACACAAACTGAGGATGCATGTACGAATCACGTATCTTTTGATGTAACAAGTGTCTAACTGTTGACTGAAATTTTGGACTGATCTTCTGGGGCTTGTAAGAAACATTAAATTCAGGTATTTCAACATCAGAATCCTCCACTTCATCAGGCTTCAACAAACCAGCCTGCAGTCAGAAGATTAAGATAATCAGGACAAATATCAAATAGGAAAGGAAGTTTGATGTGCAGGCTAAAACTGTAATCCTACAAACACCCAATAGCATTAAGAGACACATTTCATATGTTACTTTTATAACCATTGATTAAAAGAAATTTGAAAATGCCAAGTAACAATACCAGCATACGGATGAAAGTTGTCTTCCCTGTCCCATTCTCACCAAGCATTACAATAATCTGAGAATCAGTAAATTCACCCTCAGCCACACGAAGCTTGAAATTACCCTGAGTTTTACTCATGCTTGGGTATCTGTAACGTGCATAGGTCTGGACCTCCTCAGCACTTTCCTGTGGAGTCTCAGCCACCTAAAAAGGCGCAATAAAGTAAGTACCAACCATTAGAGAATCATTCAATATACAAGATGAAGATCTGGAATTTTTACCTTGAAAGTGAGAGACTCGTCACGGAATCTCAGATTCTCTGTTGGAACAAACCCTGCCAAGAATATGTTAATCCCTTCTCTGACTGAAAAAGGCAGAGTAACAACTCCATATGCTCCTGGTTTCCCATATAAGCAGCAAATGAAATCCGACAAGTAGTCGAGGACACTAAGGTCATGCTCCACAACAATGACATAGCTGAAGAGATGATACAGTAGATTTTGATATTAATGTCTGTCCAGAATGTAAGCAAAAACACCCCCCCCCCTACAAAAAAAAAAAAAAAGAACAGACACACACACACACAGAGGCTCATGCAACACACAGAACAAATGAACAAACATAGGCATATCGAAGACCATGCACAATCAACTGTAAAAGAAGGAAAAACCTGTTAGCCCTGAGCAGAGACCGGACAACTTGGGCAGCTTTAAGCCGTTGTTTAACATCAAGATAACTGGAAGGTTCATCAAACATGTATATCTCTGCATTTTGTATGGCAACTACAGCAATAGCAAACCTCTGAAGCTCTCCACCTGATAAATCCCCAACATTTCGATCTATAACCTGATTCAGCTCAAGATCTGCACAAAGTTCAGCCTTCTTATCTCTCTCATCTTTCTGATCGAGCACTTGGCCAACATTGCCCTGGACTGCTTTTGGAATGTGATCAACATACTGTGGCTTGATGATTGCCTATTCAACAAAAACTAGTCATTCATGGATTTTTTTCCCCCGGGAGAGAGGGGGGAGAAAAGAAAAACAAAGTACAATGTTTTCTAACAGGGGGAAAACAATACGACAATAGGGATAATAGCACATAATTGCAGCAAAAGATCATGGAGCACATATGCATAAGAAACTTCTTCTCATGAATTTTGGGAACACAGTCTTGCATAACTTCCAGGTGGTAAGGACCTAATAGCACTGTACATCTAATACCTAAATTTAAACTATCCTATTTGAAATTTTATCAAGATTCAGCAGAATCTTACAAAAATTATAGTTGCAGGCACATTTATATACCTGGCTTATGGGCCTATGTATAACTATAAACAAAAGCATAGAGAATTGAAGAAGAAAGAGAGAGAAGGGGCTTGCTCACTGTGAACAAAGTAATGACATAAGGAGCCTGACACTATCCTTTGGATACTGAGGTTTGTTCTCTCTTTTAGGGTGTTGTTAATATATCACCCCCCCCCCCCCAAAAAAAATAATAATGATATGCGTATGACCACTAAACCACTTGGAAGAGACCCATTCCCCTAAACATAACAAAAACCAAACCATTTCACTTTTTATATAGGTTATAATGAATTTTACTTTTTGAGTCAACTAGAATTCCTATATAGGTTATAACTGATTCTCTTTGATAATAAAGCTAAATACTCCTAATATGATTCTAATCACAATTTACAATCCCCAATTAGAGCATAATCAACAAATACAAATATTAACTGAAGAAATACTCTACATAAAACTCCTAGAGTCCCTAATTCGTATTCCTAAACAACAACAACAAAGTCTTATCCCACTCTGTTCGAGACCATACTTGAAACAAGGCTTAAGCTATGCATGTCTTTCCTCACCATCCCACCTAGAGCCATCTTAGGTCTGCCTCTGGCTCGTTTTTATCCTTCGATCTAAATCAGATCACTCCTCCATACTGGACATTCTAAAGGCTTCCGTTAAACATGGTCATGACATCTCAAATGACTTTCTCAAAGCTTATCATGTATTGGCGTTACTCACAAATCAGTTCATATGATCATTCCTTATCTTATCCTTCCTATTTTTGCCACACATCCATCTCAACATCCTCATCTTAGCTGCATTGAGTTTGTCTATATGATGTTTCTTAACTACCCAACATATATATTATAGCCGGTCAAATGATTGTCCTATAAAATTTTTCTTTTTAGTTTTAAAGGAATATGCCGATTACACAACACTACAAACGCAACTTGGGTTGAAGGTTTGTCTGACCCTGACAGGGTCGGGCTGGGCCGGGACAGGCCTGGGCTAGCTTTAAGAGACCTAGGGTAGGATTTGGGTTTGTAGATACCCGACACTGTCGCAGCCCTAGGCCCAACTGATGCAGATCTGAAATACTCAAGAAGAGGGGCCCACCAGATGCTAAATGGGCTTGGGCCACTGGGCCAGCCTAAGGTTGGTTGGAACCAGCCCAGCCAGACCAGATTTGCCCAGTTCTTTTTATTGTACCACCAGCAAGCATGCATAGCCGACAGCACTCTAGTTAGGATTTTATTTTTAGTTTCCTAATTGTTAGTGGCTCTATGTCCATTGTTTAGTTTCCTAAAATATACGCTAATTAGTTTCTTGGAGACTAAGTGCCTGTTTGGTAACACTCTGCTCCCACTCTACTTTTGATTCGGACTCCCAGGGAGCCATTTGGGAGCTAGAAAGTGTTTGGTAACATCATGTTAATTCCAGCTCCCATGGAGTCAACCGGTTCAAAAAATGACTCTCAGAGCCAAAATTTGAGAGTAAAAAATACTTGCTTTTCCAGAGCCGAAGCCAAAAGAGAGAGTCGAAAATTGGAAGTCATAGCCCACTACCGCCACCACCCCCACCATCCACCACCCACTACCCACCACCACCACCGCCACCACCCCCACCATCCACCACCGCCACCACCCCCACCATCCACCACCCATTACCCACCACCACCACCGCCACCACCCCCACCATCCACCACCCATTACCCACCACCGCCACCGCCGCCACCACCCATTACCCACCACCGCCACCGCCGCCACCACCATCGCCACCACCGCCTCGACCGCCGCAGCCACCACCGCCGCCGCCGCCACCACCACCCACGACCCACCACCACCACCCACGACCCACCACCACTGCCGCAGCCGCCACTGCAACCACCACCACCACCACCCTACCAACACCACCACCACCGCCCACCACCACCGCCCACCACCCACCACCCACCGCCACCGCCACCACAAAGAAAGAACCGCCTGAGCCCGAACAGAGATCTGGAATCTATTCCAGATTCATTTTTACCAAACAACCCTTTGCTCTCAATGAGCTTTGAAATTGATTCCAGAGCAGCATTACCAAACAGACTCCTGCTCTCAATAAGCTCTGGGAAAAAGTGGGAGCTCAAAAATGACTCCAGAACAAAAGTCAAGAAGCCGGAGTCAGAGTGTTACCAAACAAGCACTAAGACTCTCCTAATATTAGTTTCCTAAGAGTAGTTAGAAACTTTCCTATTTTCTAGTTATTTCTTGTTTTTAAAAACTTCCTACTCTATAAAGGAAGTTAGTTTTTGTTTCCTATTTTATTTGTAACTTCTCAAAGCTATAAATAAGAGAAGAAAGGCTGGAGGCAAGAGGCAGATTTAGACCAGAAAAAAGAAAAAGAGTTTAGCTTCTATTTTTCTGGTTGAGTCGCACAACCTTGTGAGACTCAACCAAACTACTTTCTCTCGTGTGATTCTAACAATTGTTTTCTTGCTCTCTATTATTCAATTTTGCTTGGGCGACACTGATTTCTAACTAAATACTCCTAAATTCTTGCTGTCCTAATACAAAACTACTTCAGTTTATTAAAAGACTCTTCCAGCTTGGGCGGTACCATGTACAACAGCCTTGCGGTATCTGTAGCTATGTCAGATCTGTCTTGATCGACTCGAAACTCCTACAAGAGTCCATAATCGAAGTTAAGAAGATCCTCTATCGATTTCGAGCTCATTCAACAGCTGGATTATCAGATAAGTTGATTTTCTTTTTGATTACTAATTCTGATTTTGCTAAAATACTAGTTCAAGACCTACAGGCAAGATTGGTTTCGATCCCGGCCATTGGATCAAGCTCATCTTCTGGAGTATGGCTTAT
The DNA here is from genome assembly GCA_028583415.1 of Protea cynaroides. Taxonomy (NCBI): domain Eukaryota; kingdom Viridiplantae; phylum Streptophyta; class Magnoliopsida; order Proteales; family Proteaceae; genus Protea; species Protea cynaroides. The sequence goes on along the minus strand of CM053270.1, from coordinate 17,042,989 downwards.
CATACCCTAAGGATGATTGTTTTCAAGTTTCAAAGCATTTCAGTGGATAGATTTGAAGTTGCACAATTATTTATCAAATTCAGCCATTTTTACCTGTTGTTAAAGTTTAAAATTTGAATTGGGCTGATTGAAAGCTCCTTCCCTAGCAAGGTTTGGCATAAATTGAGATGTAACACTACCATGCCATCACCAACACTTGCACAACTCAACACAAGGCTTATTTCCACCAAAATAAGCCCATCTTTGTGATTTATCTACATCACTATCATATGCAAATAATTGTCCATGATCTATAAAACAAAAACATTAAAGCATTCTAGCATTTGACTTCCAAGTAATCTATTTCCCAACCTGAATATGCAACCTGTTGATTTCCCAAGAACAACAAATATTTAAGGTTGATGGCATCTCCTCCAACAGCTAACATGAGTTGATTGAGGAATTAGATGTGTCAGAAAGGATCCATGAGGCATTTATCATCATCATCATTTGTGACTTGTTAGAGACTAGTTCTAGCTTAATTTGAGAACAAATGATCAAATAATGATATACTTCGAATTGATAAGAAAAAATTTCACCCCCATCGAGCTTAAAAGGTGTTCCCACAAACCAAAACCTAAGTCCATAGCAGATGCTGTTAATAAAGATCTCAATTCATACTTTCCAAATGAAGAACATGCAAACCCAGTCCAATCACATTAACACTACCTCCAGGGTTAACAAAGTTATTCATATGTGCACATGTCAACCCCCTTTCCCCTCACCAGAACACAAACACAAAAGCAAGCCTAAGTCCTAGACCAAATATAACAGAAGGCCTGAAAGTGAACTGTATTCAGGGAAGAAGAATAACACTGACTTAGTTGCACCTTTACAGCTCGTAACAAAGTGAAGAAATGTGGTGCAATCTTTAAAGAAATAAACTTGCCATGAAAGGGATAAAACAACACCACAAGGCTGCATTGAATATAACTGTCTTAGAACTGCATTAGAGTACCTTCAGATTGTCTTCCAAAATACGAGTGAAATAATTTTGCAGCTCAGACCCCCGAAAGTATGTCAATATTTCTTGCCAATCAGGAGGATTCTGTAAAAGAAAAACATCATCAGACCTAATCGATGATACATTCACTAAAGAATAAATAGAAGCAAAATGATTCAAAGAGAAACACTACATTGAAACGGCCAAGGTTAGGTTTTAACTTCCCCCCCAAAACTTTGAGCGCAGTCGACTTCCCAATACCATTTGTTCCAACCAAGCCCAAAACCTGCCCAGGTCTTGGAACCGGCAACCTGTAATTGAACTTTTCAGCCATCTAGAACTGGAGCAAACAAAATGCAGTTCTTCTTGGCCTCCAAAAGCTTTAAAAATGAAAAATGAAGATGAGGAAGATTGTACACCAACCTGTGCAACTTGAAGGTGTTCGGACCATAACGATGGGTTGTATCTTTATCCAAGTCTTTTGGCAAGTTAATGATCTGAATGGCTTCAAAAGGGCATTTCTGCACCAGGAGAAAAAAAATCATCAGATTCAGCACATAAATCCCACAAATAATCAAAGACATTAAGACTAAATTCAGAAACCACATTTCACAAACCTTGACACAAATACCACATCCAATACAAAGTTCTTCAGAGATGAAAGCAATCTTAGCTGCCGAAGTGACTTCAATACACAGTTTGCCTGCAGCAGTACCAGAAGAAGGTGAGGTTAAAGAGTCATGTATCACCAACACATACATAAATTTACCACTATCGTACTTCATTTATGCTCAGCAACACATACATAAATTTACCACTATCGCACTTCATTTATGCTCAGCAAAGAAATATGCTTGCTGGGAACCAAACAACAAGCATATTCAAACATGATGACTGAAACCAGTACGGATATTTGGAATGATTTGGAATGACACAGATGCCAAAGCTGCAAAATGCAACAGACAAACTCAGGCAAGTGGCTGCCATACAAATGATACATGCTGGGACATGTTCACTCAAAGAGTGGCCCTGAGCTCTCTATTTCTTAGTTACCAAGTTCACAGATAACATGTAACTTATCTCCTATTAAGCTGTCTTCAAACCTTTTGTACCACATATAACATGAAAACTCCACAATAAGATGTTCCGTTCGTAAAAAAGTAATACAACTAAGGGGAGAAATATGTGCCCAACGGCCACAAACTTGTTAGATACCAAAATAGCATTCTGAAAAAGAATTCCAACTGAAGAATAAAATCAGATCAGATAAGAGACTTCCCTCAAAAAAAAATAAAAAATAAAAATAAATACAGAGGCACGTTGGACCCTTACCTATCCACCAAATCAATATTTCGCTTAAGAAATTTATGAAAAAATTTACAAAAGATTCCGATCTCAATGAGATAATACGAAACTGAGAACCCCAAAATTCTCTTTGTAAATACAATTCTTAGCTTAGCTTGCTTAGTTACAGATACCTGAAGACATCAATCAACAAACGCAGAATCTGCAAACTGATCAACAGAAAGAAGGGAGGGGATTCGAAATTACCAGTTTTGACGACGGGGCAGCTCTTCTTGCATTCCTGGCGGCATTTTTTAGGCTTGCAACGGTCCGAGCTGACGATGGCGATACGAGTTAATCGATCGGCCATCGCTAGGGCCTAGACGAAGATCGGGCGTAGAGTCGTAGACAAATGGAACCTTAAAGTCGACGAAACAAAACAGTAGACACGGAAACAATTATAAACAACAGAGAGAAGAAAACCCTAGAAATCGCAAAGAATAGCCAAATAAGCGAAGTCGAAATTGTTAAGAGAATCTGAGAGCCGCTTTTGTTAATCAGAATTCGGAAAGACAGAGAGAGGCGGTGGGACTCGTAAGGGCCTCTGTATGTTTTTTTATTTATTTATTTCTTTTATTATATATATATATATATATTATTTTTATTTTTTATTTTTTTGACAATAAGGGTTTCTCTATGCTTGGAAAGCAAGAAATGGAGAAAAAGAATGGATAGAAAGTTCCGAGGTTGAAGAATTTCTATTTCTATTTCTGTTTCTGTTTCTATTTTACAAACTCATGTCAATTTCATTTTCTATTCCGTTAGATTTCGACACACATTTTCGTTGAAAACAACATGAATTTCACATGAAATCTCGAAATAGTCGAGACCCTTTTCCACAATTGCATCTTATTGTGTGTGGAATTCTAATGAAAGTGTTTATCCGTTATTATAAAACCTTCCATCAAAATTCAGGTCTAATTTGAATTTTTAACATGTGGCAAGTTTTCTCATTGATACGATATCAGAATCCATGTCCGTTTGCACATGTATATCGAACATGGTAAAATATTTAAACAAGCTAACATGAGTGTCATCAAAGTAGAAATCACGTAGGAACCAAGAGGATTCAGGCTCACATAAAAACTCAACCAAACAGCACTCAGTTGTATGTGCAGGCGCAAACGTCCGGGTGCAGAATCCGTCGCCTGCACCCATCCAGTGTGCACCTGTATGAACCTGTAGTGACCGCAACCATTGGTGTAAGACCTGCACGTCACGAATCTGGTTTAACTTTACATTCTCGTATCGTGATCGATCTCCCCATCATAATCGGCTCAAAATAACCAATCACATGAAGAAACCACAAAATCAAGTAAGCAAACCAGTCAAAACAATCAAACCAGTAAATTTGGTTTGTGTGGTCGCCTCTTGTGGTCGGCCGTATGGTCGACTAGGTTGAGACCGCACAACTTGTGGTCGACTGTTTTGGAATTGTATGGTCGACGGATTATGCGACACACCATCAACTGCACGAACCTAGATCAGACTCTGAGATTTGGAAACTTTCCAAATCAAAGGGGATTTATTTCCTAATTGAAAGAGGACTCTATATTGAGGCTTTTTCTTTATATAAAGGATGTCCCTCTACTCTATTTTACTCTTTTAAATCAATCTCAAACCCTATACCTAAGAGAGAAAGAGAGATGAAGAGAAGGAGAAGGAGATTGGGAGAGGAAAGCTTGGACAAGGGTTTTGCAGAAAAGAATTCTATCTCTTTACAGCAAGCTTAAGGTATGAACCTATCTTTATAAAGCTAGATCAGATAGGATAGGTTCCTTTTCAATCAAGTTAATGTATTGAATCTAATGTAACGATTTCGGTTATGGAATTTCTAAGGAAAACCATGAGAGAATATGTTAAGGATAATTGATAAGGATAAAATGTGATTAAAGGTCATAAAATGATCTTAGGGTGAATCCCAAGTGATGAGTCAAGATATCGATTCAAGAAGAACTCGGATTAAAAGTAGAAATTGACCATAAATCGTAAGGTCGCAGCTGTGGTCGACCATAGGGTGACCAGTGAGTCGACTACAGCTATTCAGAAAGTTCTCAGAAATTGTGTGGTCGCACGTGCGGTTGCATGATATGGGACCACAAGGGTCGACCACACAATGTGTGGTTGCATATGTTGAGACCATAGAGTCAACTACAGGGGTTGACCATACGATAATAGCAAGTATATTTTGAGGCCAAATAAGGTTTTCGACTACTGTAACTTGGTACAATCGAACCCTAACTTAAATACATTAATTATTTAGGTTCTCAATAGATTCAAAGTGATTTCCAAAGCTTGGGAGAGGAACAAACATCAATTAAAGGTGAGAGAACAAGACCTAAACTAATTGGATAATAACAAACTATTTTATTTTATTTGTCCAATGCAATGAATGAATCTATGCTTGTATGCTTGTAATGTGCATCTCACATGTCATCCAATATTATTGCTATTTCTGCTCATGCATATTTATTTTTGTCTATTTATAACATGATGATGATGATGCTAGGAATAGACATGTGATTATGTGTGTGGTTAGTGTGTTAGATGCGTGTAGGACATCAAGGGGAGGACGTGGCATTATGGTCTCTGGTCTGGTCACCAGACTCTAGCTCTATCTCTACTCAAGTTTTGCCTACTGACATCGTCATATCGCAATTACTTTAGCGGAACTATTACGTCATAGGGCATCAGGGGAGGTGGTCTTTGATTCTACTGGGGGGTCTTAGTTCTATCTCTATGGACGTATTGAAGGATGTTGGGGTAAGGCTTTGGATACATTTGGATGGCATTAGGATTGGTTAATTGCAAGTCCAGTTTACAAACCCTCACCAATAAGGACTTACGTGTTGGTATGGGTGGGGCATCAAGGGAAGTATTGGCTGTGTGTGATCCGGACACTTTAGCTCTATCTCTATTCCATGGTATGGTGGGGTGGATGTGGACGAAAAAGGTGTTTGATCCATTGGGTGGACTTACACACTTATGTATAGAGGTGCGGTGGCCGTCAATCCTTTCTACAGCACATTACAAACTCAAAACTAGACCAAAGATATGAATTGAATGCATGCATATGTTTGTGCATTGTTTTGTTCACTAACTAAGCTCATATAGGAGAGCTGACCCTCGCGTACGCTATTCTTTTAGTTTTTGATGTTGCAGGTACTATTGTCGAAAGATAATATCAGCATGCCAACATATGGTTATGTGGCGGCTATGAACGTGCAAGCTATGGAGGACAAACATAACTCATCATGCAAGTGCTTCCACTGAGTTACGCTTACTGTTTTATTTTCGTATTTGACTTATGGGATTTGTAATAGTTTGTTATAATTATGTCCTGATTACTTTGAGATAATTGGTTTATTATTTACTTATCATTGTAGACACTTAGTTCATTATTAATAAAGACTTCTGCTATTTATTTATTTACTTTGATTATTATTGTGGAATGTGTTTGGTTTAATCGGATGGGCACGACCTATACGAGATCCTAGTTTGAACCGTTGGTTCTCATGACGGTTCATCACACCACTGGGTTGTCCAGAATTAGGGGTGTAACAATTTGGTATCAGAGCTCTAAGGCTCTGCCCATCAAACTGAATACTTCCACAAGAGTCATGAATTGAGTTAGGATAAATTTAAAAGTTTTAATACAAACACACCATATGCACACGTGTTGGTTGAGACAAAACTTAAACAAGACAATAATGTACATATAAAATGTGAAACCATATGTGTATACAGGCAGAAGAAAAAAAAATCTAAATGTATCCTGATAAACAAATAACATATGGTACGGTCTACCAGTTGGATAGTTGCCTGAGTATACAAAGAATATAGTACAGTAGCAAGAAGGGGGCATCTGTAAAGTAGAAAATTAGAATACCGAGTTGGTACTTACAAGATGTGAAACTCGTTGTATGATAGAGGAAGAAGAAAAATGGTTAGTAATACCTAAATCCCTGCAGTGGTAAAAGGAAAGATCTCGGATCGAATCCAACAGAGATAGGAGAATAATGGCCATAAACCAAAAATGAGAGTAACTATAAAAGAAGATAAAGCTATACTCCTGGGTGACGTGGAGACTCGGAGTGAGATCTACCACACACTGATCCGTCACCACTGAGCATTAAGAAGAGGTCGCAACCAGATCCCACCACCATCTGGGTTGAGAACGGATAATGAGAACCCATCTGAGCATATGTCAAATAATGATAATCAGACTGGAGCAAGTCAAAGGGATGAACAACCAAGCCACTTCAGCCAATCTACCTAGACCATGAAATGCCTTGGCCACGATTGTAACAAATTTAGTATGACAAAATGCAAGAGTAACAACATATGATATCGACCATGCAAGTTACTATGGGAATTGCTACCCAAGTTGCCAATGCTACACCAACACCTCCGGGTCAGACCAAGTATAGTACCTGTTGGTAGCAACACTGTACCTCCAGCACATGTTAGCTGTAATACAGTGCCTACCATACAGTAGGTTCCAGTACCGCACACCCTAGTGCAAAAGCTTGGTGCACAATAAGCAGTGTATCAAGATGATTACCCTTATCAGCCACCGATGTATGGGATAGTTGTCCCATGACAGAATGATCTGACAAGGATTAAGGATTCTTTTTGAAGATGAAACTCGGATGTTTTCAGCAAGGGATCAAATCTATTGTGGCCATATAACTAAATAGGTGTATATAGGATGCGGTGCATCGTTGACTTACCTTATGATTATAGAGGATGCACATACTTGATTTTAAATCTCGTGCCTTGACAGGATACCTTCTTAATTCAACCTGTCAATTGGGGTTATAGATATTTCCATAGAATTTGTCCTGACTATACCAATCTAAGCTACTCTCATGATTGACAATATGAATAGAGATATAAACCGAATGAACAGTTAAAGGTTTAATAATTCTGAATGTACATCTTTTCAATTTTATACCTGATTTATTGATGTACCAAAATTTTCTCCAGATTTATTCCGTAGTGCCTTGACCAATGGCACTATATACTCGATAAAACCTATAAACCATGAGGTTAAGAGCTGTGAAACCTCTATTTTCATGTATTTGAACCACCTTGCAATCAATAACCATATGCCCAATTCATTTCGTATTCAGATTGGTTACCATAGATTTACTCCTGATCCTTTAAACCTAAGTTTACTAGATAAAACAAGTGTCGGTCATCATATTGAATTCGAAAAGAAGGAAATGAATTACTTTTGGATAAACATTATGATTCTTACATTTCCAACCTCCGTTGATAAAGAAACTTAGTTAATAAGGGAATTATTGAAGGGAAGACGATTGAATTCAGATTAGATTCTATAACTAAGAAACCTCAGATGAAGTAATGGAGAATCTATTTTAAGATTGATAGATGGATGGATTTGAGACATGATCCGCAAAAGGATGCATGAGCAAAAAGTGAAAACTATCAAGAGCAGCTAGGAAATAGTAGATAGTGCTTAAACAAAGTTAAAGATGACTACATCGGTATGAATTTTGACAAGGCAAATGTCACACCCCAATTCTGGTCTAACCAGAATGGTGTGATGAACCGTCAATAAACCAATGGTTCACCCAGGATCTCGCATAGGTCGTACCCACCATATCAAACACACACACATTCCACATTAATCATCAGAGATAATAAACAAATAAACGGAAGTCTTACAGATAATGAACTGAGAGTCTAACAGTGATAAATAAATATTTAATCCAATTATCTCAAAATCATAAGACATAAAAATAAATAATCAATTACATATCCGATGTTCAAACTATAACTAAACCTAAGAAAAAACACATTGGTTGCACTTACTTAATGAATCATGTGCATCTTCTTTAGCTTCTACGTCCATCGCAGCAACGTGTCCATACGTCGGCGCATATATTCTTCAACGGTAGGACCTGCATCATCAACTAAAAATATTCGACGTCGAAAGGGTGAGCACACATCACGGCTTAGTGAGCAAACAAAACAATGCAACAAACATATGCATGCATTCAATTCATATCTTTAGTTTGATTTTTAAGTTTGCAATGTGTTATAGAAAGGTTTGGTGGCCGCCGCACCTCTATACATGAGTGTGTGAATCCGTCCAATGGATCAAACACCATTGTCGTCCCACATACATCCATCATGGAATAGAGATAGAGCTAAAGTGTCCGGATCAAACACCACATAACACTTCCCCTGGATGCCCTACCCATACCAATACGTAAGCCCCTATTGGCGAGGGCTTGCAAATTGGGCTCGCAACTAACCAATCCTAATGCTAAACAGTGTATCCAAGGCCTCACCCCAGCATCCCTCAATACGTCCATAGAGATAGAGCTAAGGCCCCCCGACAGAGTCAGAGACCACACGGTCCGAGACCACCTCCCCTGATGCCCTATGACGTAATAGTTCTGCTAAGGTAATGGCAATACGACGATGTTAATGGGCAAGACTTGAGTAAAGATAGAGCTAGAGTCTGGTGACGAGGTTGAAGACCACCATGCCACGTCCTCCCCCTGATGCTCAACTCGCATCCAACACACCAACCACACATATACATTCACATGCCTATTCCTGGCATCATCATCATCATCATGTTATAAATAACGGAATTAAATATGCATGAACAGTAATAGCAAAAATATTGGATGACATGTGAGATGCACATTACAAGCATACAAGCATAGAATCAATCATGACATTGGACTCAATAAAAATAAACAGTTTGTTATTAGCCAATTAGTTTAGGTTTTGTTCCCTCACCTTTTAGCAATTCTCGAACCTTCCAAGCCTTGAAATTCTCTTTGAATTGATTTAACAACCTAAAAGTTATATGAATTTAAGTTAGGGTTCATATGTGACATGTTACAGTAGTCGAAAATCAAAACAAAGCACTGATAGGTGCCTGATTGGTCCTATGGTCTCATGCTGTATCGACCTTACTGTCTACAGTCGATACCCTATGGTCGCATATGGTGCGAGCGTAGCTATGACCATATAAATTCTGAAATCTTCCCGAATGCCTATGGTCGATCCTCTGGTCATATTGGTCATGCTATGGTCGACCGTAGCTGCGACCTTGAGATTTTTGGTCACAGTCTACATGAAATTCGAGTTCTTCCTGGTAAATTCTTCTGTTCTTCAATGAGTTTTATTCTAAGGTCATCCAATGGCCATTAGTAGTAATTTCTTATCAACCCTAATCATCAAATTCACTCCTCATGGTTCTCCTTGGGATTTTCTCAAGGAAATCACATAGATCATAATAGGTTGATATTGCCTATCCTCCATAGAAGTCTTATACTTAGAGTTTACATCTCCAGAGATTCGTTTCATATCTTTGCCTGTGATAGAGAGCCCGTCTCTTCTCAGCAAACTCTTCTCCTTAGCTTTTTCTTTTTCTCCTTCTCTTCCTTCTTTTCCTTCTCTTTCTCTAGGGTTTACTAATGTTCTAAAAGAGTAAAAAAGGGCTGAGGGATGTCCTTTATATAGAGTAAAACTCTCCAGTAAAACTCTCCATATAGAGTCCTCTTTCAATTAGGAAAGCAATCCCTTAGTTTAGGAAAGTTTCCAAAACTAGGATTCTGATTTGGGTTCTCACGGTCGATCATACGGTCGCATAAACCGTCGTTCATAAGGTCGAAATCATCGACCGTGGGGTTCTGGATTTGAGATTTTTGGTTCCCTTCCTTATGGTCGACCATACCTACCCAGGCATGCGACCTTAGCTATGTTTTTTAGTGTTTTTAACTCGATTCTCATACCTGGTTTATGATCTATCTTCACACGCTTGATCCACTTGGTCCAGAAATGATGGAAAGACCTGGCACGACACGGTTAGACCAAGTTAGTGGAGTGCGGGTCTTACAACTCCCCCCTCTTATATAAATTTCTTCCTCGAAATTTGCACATACCTTCCGAGTCGAATAGTGAGGATATTGCTTCCGCATAACATTCTCTTCTTCCCATGTAACTTCTTCTACATTTTGGCTTCTCCAAGTAACATTAACATAGTAAATGTCACGGTTGCGAAGACATTGCACCTTCCGGCTAGTGATCTCAAAAGGTACTACTTCGAACGTCAAATCTTCAGTCAAATCCGGTGGATCCATTGTTAACACGTGTGTTGGATCTCTGACGTACTTCTTCAGTAATGAGATCTAAAATACATCATGCACACTTGTCATGGACGGTGGTAGTGCTAACTGATATGCTACTTTTCCACGTCTATCTAGAACTTCATAAGGTCCAATATATCTGGGACACAACTTTCCCTTCTGTTCAAACCTTTTCAAACCACGCATAGGAGATATTTTCAGAAACACTTTATCACCTATGGTGAATTCGAGATCTCTGCGTCGATTATCTGCATATTGCTTCTGACGGTTCTGAGCTATTCGGACTCTTTCCTTGATAATGTCGACTACTCGACAAGTCTCTTCAAAAAACTTTGGTCCAACAATACTCTATTCTCCAACTTCATTCCAAAACAAAGGAGTTCGACATTTCCTACCATATAGTGCTTCATAGGGTGACATCTGTATAATCGCTTGATAGCTGTTGTTATAAGCGAACTCAATCAATGGTAATTTTTCATCCCATGATCCTTTGAAATCAATAATACAAGCTCGAAGCATGTCTTCTAAAATCTAAATAGTACGCTCCGACTGTCCGTCTGTCTGAGGATGTAATGCAGTACTTATCACACCTCAATTCTGACTGAACCAGAAGCATGAGTAAACCGTCATTGAACCAATGGTTCACACCAGGATCTCAATAAGATCGTGTCCACTCATGCAAACCATTGCACATAACCATAATCAGAATATAATTAAATACAGCAGAAGTTTTAAATTAAATGAACTGAGTACTTCTATTGATAAATAAATTATCTAATTATTTAAAATACCAAAACATAAGTAATTATCCTTACATCCCAATTATAAATCCAACTAAAAATAAATAAAATAAACAAATCAAATATCCTAGAGGTACACACAGAAAGGGCACTTGCATGAAGCGTCATGCTCGTCCTCCCTTGCTTGCACTTTCAGGGCAGCAACTCTTCCATATATTGGAGCATCCACGTAGTCCTCCACAGTATAACCTGCATCAACATCTAAAAATAGTATGTACACAAGGGTGAACTCACAACTTAGCTCAATAAGACAATCAGATAATGCAACACACATCATGCATGAGTAACATTCACATTATGGTCTGGTTTTAAGTTTGCATGGTTTTAAGTTTGCAATGTGCTATAGAAAGGATTGGCGGCCACCGCACTTCTATACAAGAGAGTATGAATCTGCCAATGGATCAAACACCACTGTCGTCCCACATGCACCCACCATGGATAGAGATAGAGCTAAAGTGTCCAGATCAAACACTGTCAACACTTCCCCTGATGCCCTACCCATACCAACACGTAAGCTCCTATTGGCGAGGGCTTACAAACTGGGCTCGCAACTAACCAATCCTATATGTCATCACAGTAGGCCCTATCCTAACACAGCTCCCTATGGCATAGAGATAGGGCTAGAGTCTAGTGGTCAGGCCGAAGATCAGAGTGCCACTTCCTCCCCCTGATACCCTACTCGCACCAAGCATGCTAAGATAGAAGCGATACGAAAAGGTACTAGTGTGAAGAATGATCCCAGACCCCAGGCCCTTCCCATTCCACACACCAACGAAAACAATCACATGCCTAACAGTCACATCCTAGCATAGCGAGTATGCATGGACAATATAATAACTGAAAGTAAAGATGACATGCAAGTATGCACAAACACCATTCCACAAAATCATAACTACTAACAATGTTTTACTGTTATTAAGTTATTAGGATTTAGGTCCAATTCCCTTACCTGACGCTTGATTGTTAGCTTGCTCCGCGTCACCGAATCCAAACTTGCTAATACAGGGTCCTACACGATGTTAGGGTTGAATTAGAATTACTTTCTTAGGGTTTACGTTGGTCGAAAAACCAACTGGTATTGAAAACACCCTCACAGTGCATACCAGTCGCAAGTATCGATCGCGACACTGTGGGAAAAGGTGCGACCAGTATGGTCGACCGGTCCCCTACAGACCAGTCTCTGAGAGGTACCAGTCGCAGTACCGGTCGCATAGGGTGCGACCGGTATGGTCGATCGGTATGCCTCTGGAAGACCAACAACTCAGTGTTCACCTTCCGTTGGTCACCCCTTATTGGTTTTAGGGTTTCTCCTATGCATTCTAGGCCTGAGCAACGAGTTAGAATTGTTTCATGTTCCATTCAAGTTTTAGTTTCTATGATCCTTAGCCTATAATGCGAATCTAGGGTTCATCGACTGTATTAGGGTTTGACGGTAAATTTAAGGGTTTTAGATCAATACCTCGCCTTGCTTGGTATTAATCAATTCATGATTAATCATCTATAATGTAAGATCCGTACTCTGAAAACCCGGTGTAAACCTTGGTTTTGTGTCGTGACAGGTCTTTCGATCATCACCGAGCCAGACGGGGCAAGCGGATAACAAACTGGTACAAAATCGGACCGAAGTCGACCAATTATACCTGATTTTAGATACCGGTTGATGGTACCGGTTGATGGTACCGGTCGACCGGTATGGCCTGCGCAGCTATGTGCGGGAATCTGAAAATTGGTCTCTGCGGGTCCCGCTTTCCTGATTTTGAATCCTAGAAGTTTCCTAATCCTAGTAGGGTTACTAAACCCTATTTTTAGCCTATAAATACACCCTTAAGCCTCCTCAAATCCTTTCCATTGTCTCTCGCAAACCTTGGAGAAGAGAAAGAGGTGGAAAAGGAGAAGGAGCTAGGAGGAAGAAGAAGGAGCCGTCATTACCGTTTGACGAAGCTCTCGTTACGCCTGTCAACGGTAAGTGTTTGAATCCCTCTTCTTATCCTATGTTACTTGTGTGGGTGGATCAATACCATGCAAAGTAGGTATTGATCTAAAACCCTAAATTGGCCAATAAACCCTAAGTTGCCGTCAAACCCTAGATTCGAGTTTCGAGATGATATTCATCGAAACGAGACTCGAATGAGTGG